>PVJN01015012.1:0-30097 GCA_004026805.1 Lasiurus borealis | reverse complement strand
TCAGGGAGAAAAGGGTGAGGGGGGTGCAGGGAGAGACTGGACAAAAATCATACACCTATGGATGAAGTCAATGCGGGGGAGGCAAGGGTAGAAGGAGGGTTGGGAGCCCAGCGGAGGGGAGCTGTGAAGGTGAAAAAAGAGAAACAAATGTAATAATCTGAATAATACAGATTTAATTTTTTTTATAAAAAGAAAAAATAATACAAGTGGGACAATACTGTGCATTGTCTTCACCAACTGATTTGTTTTCGTTTAATAGTATACAGTCCTGGCCACTGTGGCTCAGTTGGTTGGACGTCGACCTTTACACCAAAAGGTTGCTGATTCAGTTCCCAGTAGGGAGCATGCAGGAGGCAGCTGAACAATGTTTCTCTCTCCCTCTTCCTTCCTCTCTCTCTAAAATCAATAAAAATATCAATATCAATATATATATATATACATATATATATCGCTTCTCGGCCTTTTGGCTAAGATCAAGTGTAATATATATATATAATGGCTCTAGCCAGTATGGCTCAGTGGATAGAGCGTTGGCCTACAGACCAAAGGGTTCCAGGTTCAATTCTGGTCAAGGGCACATGCCTGGGTTGTGGGCTTGACCCTCAATAGGGGACATGCAGAAGGCAGCTGATCAATGATTCTCTCTCATCATTGATGTTTCTATCTCTCCCTCCCTCTCCCTTCCTTTCTGAAACCAATAAAATATATATTTAAAAAATTAGAACCGATATAACAAATTAAGAAAAAAAATCTTATGTAATAAAAGCCTAATATGCAAATTGACTGAACTGCAGAATGACTGGTCACTATGACATGCACTGACCACCAGAGGGCAGATAATCAACGTAGGAGCTCCCTGGTCAGTGCATTTCCACAGAGGGAATGCCACTCAATCAGAAGCTTGGCTCATGGCTGGCAAGTGCAGCAGCAGTGGTGGGAACCTCTCCCACCTCTGCTGCAGGCAGTGGTAAGGAGCAAGGGGTTCCGGACTGTGAGAGCCCCAGACTGTGAGAAGGATGTGTGCCTGCCGGCTTAGGCCCAATCTCAGTGGGGATTGGGCCTAAGCCGGCAGGCAGACATCCCCCAAGAGTCCCTGGAATGTTAAAGGGTGCAGGCTGGGCTGAGGGATCTCCTTACCCACCCCCACTCAGTGCTTGAATCTCATGCACTGGGCCTGTAGTATATATACAATGAACATTGAACATATCATGACATACAGATCAAAATAGTAAAGATTTCTGATAAAGATAAATACATGGACAATTATAAAAGTTGTATCATTATAACTTTAGTTTATAACTCCACTTTTTGTTTTCTACATGATTTAAGAAACAAATGTATAAAAAAAAGTATTAGTCTATGTTTCTGGATACCCGATATATAAAGATGTATTGTGACATCAATAAGGGTAAGGATGGGGCTGTATAGAAGCAGGTTTTGTATGTTATTGAAATTAAGCTGGTATAAATTCAAATTAGAATGTTATAACTTTAGGATGTTAATTATATACAATCCCCATGGAAACCACAAAGAAAATAGTTATAGTATAGACACAAAAGGAAATTAGAAAGGAATTACAACATTTCATATGATGTAGCTAAAGTAGTCAAATTAATATAGACAGAAAGTGAAATAGCAGTTGCCAGGAGCTGGAGAAATCGGGAGATAGTGTTTCATGGATATAGGGTTTCAGTTTTACAAGATGAAAAAAGTTCCAGACATGGACACCGATAATAGTGTGTGGAAGGCCTTGGGGTTGGGTGGAGGGGTCTAAAAGAAGGAAATGAGAGACATCTGTAATATTGACAAAAAGAACAAAAAAAGAAATATTGATTGAAAAAATGGTTCTGGAGATGGGTGGTGGTAATGGTCACATAACAATGTGAATGTACTTGATACTACTGAGTTGTGCACTTAAGAATGGTAAAAATGGAGAGAAACCAAGATGGCGGCATAGGTGAACACCTAAACTGCTGCCTTGCACAACAATTTCAAAACTACAGCTAAAAGAACATACAGCATCCCGAACCACAGGAAAGCTAGCTGAATGGGAATTCTACAACTAGAAGGAAAGAGAGAGGCTCATGGAAACTCAGAGGAGCTTCAAAGAGCTGAGGTACACACTGAAGTAACAGATAGTAGTAGTAGTAGAAGTGTGGAGAAAGCGGACGGCGGAGTGACTGGCTGGTTTCCTGTGGCAGGAGGGAGACGGAGACTCCCAACTGTATTGAACCCTTTATCTGACTGCACTGAACCCCAGTTCTAACTCTCTCTCCCTCTCCCTTCCTCTGTGTAAAAAGTCAATAAAAATGTATTAAAAAAATAAAAAAGATAAAAAATATTATACAGAGACCTAACAGCAGACTAGAGGAAGGTAAGAATCAAGTCAAAATTTTGAAATACAAAGAAACAGAAAATAGTCCACTGGAAAAGCAAAAAGAAAAAAGAATAAAAAAATATGAAGATAGTGTAAGGAGCCTCTGGGACAACTTCAAGTGTACCAACATCAGAATTATGGGGTGCCAGAAGAAGAGAGAGAGCAAGATACTGAAAACCTATTTGAAGAAATAATGACTGAAAACTTCCCTCACTTGGTGAAAGAAATAGACTTACAAGTCCAGGGGGAGTCTGGGCTATCATGAAAAGGGAAGAGTGCATGGAAATTTAGGGGAGTCACGAAAGGGGGTCTGGGGGTGCGCACACCACTGCGCGCAGAAGATAGACTGCTGATTGTGCTGCTGGCTTTCTCTAGGGCGGGAGACGGAGCCTTCCAACTACACTGAAATCCACTTCTGACTGCACTGAACCCCAGTTTCAGGCAAGATCCTGGGGACCCAGACTCATACAGGTCCTGGAGCACAAGGGAAAGGCAGAGGTCTAGAGGCACGCATGTGCACGTGAGCACAGAGAGGGCTGCAGCTATTACTGAGAGACACTTGAGACCCAGGGGCCTCGTAGGGCTGGGCTGACTGAAAGCCAAAGCTGTCTGCTCAGCCCTGAGACTCTACCCCACCCAAGATCAACAGAGAGGCTTTTGCAGTTTTGCAAGTCTTGTATCATAAGGCTGATTCCAACACAGAAGTTCTCCCGGGATATCGAAAATGCGGAGACAAAGGAACAGATCACAAATGAAGGAAATGGAGGAAAACAAATGACAGAATATAGAGTTCAAAACCATGGTTATAAGGTTTTTCAAGAATTTCCTAGAAAAGATGGATAAATTTAGTGAGACCCAAGAGGAGATGAATAAAAAAACAAAACTAGAAATTAAACATACACTGACTGAAATAAAAAATATTATACAGCTGAAGCCGGTTTGGCTCAGTGGATGGAGCATCGGTCTGCGGACTGAAGGATCCTGGGTTTGATTCCAGTCAGGGGCATGTACCTTGGTTGCAGGCGCATCCCCGGGGGTGGGAGGCGTGCAAGAGCCAGCTGATCGATGTCTCTCTCTCTCATTGATGTTTCTAACTCTATTCCTCTCCCTTCCTCTGTGTAAAAAGTCAATAAAAAATATATTAAAAAAGATAAAAAATATTATACAGAGACCTAACAGCAGACTAGAGGAAGGCAAGAATCAAGTCAAAAATTTGAAATACAAAGAAGCAGAAAACATTCCACTGGAAAAGAAAAAAAAAAAAAGAATCCAAAAATATGAAGGTAGTGTAAGGAGCCTCTGGGACAACTTCAAGTGTACCAACATCAGAACTATGGGGATGCCGAGACCGGTTTGGCTCAGTGGATAGAGCATCGACTTGGGGACTGAAAGGTTCCAGGTTCAATTCCAGTTGGGGGCATGTACCTTGCTTGTGGGCACATCTCCACTGTAGGGCATGCAGGAGGCGGCTGATCGATGTCTCTCTCTCATCAATATTTCTGACTTTCTATTTCTCTCCTTTCCTCTCTGTAAAAAATCAATAAAAAACATTAAAAAAATTTATGGGGGTGCCAAAAGAAGAGAGAGAGCAAGATACTGAAAACCTATTTGAAGAAATAATGACTGAAAACTTCCCCAATCTGGTGAAAGTAATAGGCTTCCAAGTCCAGGAAGCACACAGAACCCCAAATAAAAGGAATCCAAAGAGACCACACCAAGAAACATCATAATTAAAATGCCAAGAAAAAAAGACAGAGAATATTAAAAGCTGCAAGAGAGTCGAGACCAGTTTTGCTCAGTGAATAGAGCGTCGGCCTGGGGACTGAAAGGTCCTGGGTTTGATTCCAGTCAAGGGCATGTACCTTGGTTGCAGGCACATCCCCAGTGGGGGTTGTGCAAGAGGCAGCTAATGGATGTTTCTCTCTCATCAATGTTTCTAGCTCTCTATTTCTCTCCCTTCCTCTCTGTAAAAAATAAATAAAATATATTTTAAAAGCAGCAAGAGAAAAACAGTTAATTACCTACAAGGGAGCACTCATATGATTGTCAGCTGATTTCTCAACAGAAACTCTGCAGGCCAGACTGGAGTGGCAAGAAATATTCTATGTGATGAATAGCAAGAACCTACAACCAGGATTACTCTACCCAGCAAAGCTATCATTCAGAATTGAAGGTCAGATAAAGAGCTTTACAGATAGGAAAAAGGTAAAGGAGTTCATCACCACCAAACCAGTAATATACGAAATGCTGAAAGGTAGTTTTTAAGAAGAGGAAGAAGAAGAAAAAGGTAAAAGATAAAAAATTATGAACAACAAATACATATCTATCAACAAGTGAATCTAAAAATCAAGTGAAGCCGAAACTGATTTTGCTCAGTGGATAGAGTGTCGGCCTGTGGCCTGAAGGGTCCCATGTTTGATTCCGGTCAAGGGCATGTACCTTGGTTGCGGTCACATCCCTAGTAGGGGGCGTACAGGAGGCGGCTGATAGCTGTTTCTAACTCTCTATCCCTCTCTCTTTCTCTCTGTAAAAAATCAATCAAATATATTTAAAAAATAAAATAAATAAAAATCAAGTGAATTAAAAATCTGATGAACAGAATAAACTGGTGAATACAATAGAAACAGAGGCATAGAAACGGAGTGGACTGACAATTCTCAGGGGAAAGATGTGAGGGGGTGCAGGGAGAGACTGGACAAAAATCATACACCTATGGATGAGGACAGTGAAGGAGGAGATAAGAGCAGAGGGTGGGGTGGGAGCTGGGTGGAGGGGTGCTATGGGGGGAAAAAGAGGAACAATTGTAATAATCTGAACAATGAAGATTTATTAAATAAAAATAAACAAACAAATAAATAATAATAAAATAACATAAAAACATAAAAAAATAAAATAAAAAGAATGGTAAAAATGGGCTGGCTAGCATGTCTCAGAGTATTAATCCATGAACCAGGAAGTCATGTTTCAATTCCCAGTCAGGACACATGCCTGGGTTTCAGACTCCATCCCCAGTGTGAGGCATGCAGGAGGCAGCCTATCAACGATTCTCTTTCATGACTGATGTTTCTATCTCTCTCTCCCTCTTTCCTCCTCTCTGAAATAAATAAAAAAATATTTTTAAAAATAAAAAAATGGGGAACTTTGTAGTATATTTATATTTTATGATAATTTAAAAAAATTTTATAGTGTTGGAGAGGATGTGGACAAATTGGAATCCTCATGTATCATTGCTAAAATGTAAAATGATTTAGCTACTTTGAAAAACAATTTGGTGGTTCCTCAAAAAGCTAAACACAGAATTACTGCAATTCCTCTCTTTTTCTTATTTGTTCACACAAAAACTTGCACATGCGTGTTTATAGCAGCATTATTCACAATAGGTAAAATGTAAAAACAAGTCCAATGTCCATCAACTTATGAGCAGATAAACAAGTTGTGATATATCTACACAATGGAATATTATTCAGCCACAAAAAGGAATGAAGTACTGGCACATGCTACAACATAGTTGAACCTTGAAAATATTATTCTATGTGAAAGAAGCCAGACATAAAAGACCATATCTTGTGAGAGTCCACTTTTATGAAATGTCCAGAATAGGCAAATCTATAGAGATCAAAAGTAGATTATTGGTTGCCAAGGTTAGGGAAAGAAGAAAATTGAGAGTGGCTTTTTTGGGGGGGCATAAAAATGTGTTGGAATTCGCTAGTGGTAATAGTTACACAACTTTGTAAACATACCACTAAATTATATACTTTAAAAGTGTAAATTTTATGTGCACTGTAGGTTAATAAAAATATAATTAACAGCCAAAACCGGTTGGGCTCAGTGGATAGAGCGTCAGCCTGTGGACCAGGTTCGATTCTGGTCAAGGGCATGTACGTTGGTTGTGGGCACATCCCCAGTAGGGGGCGTGCAGGAGGTGGCTGATCGATGTCTCTCTCTCATCGATGTTTCTAACTTTCTATCCCTCTCCCTACCTCTCTGTGAAAAATCAGTAAAATATATATTTTTTAAATGTAATTAACAAATTATAGCAGCGAACATTAAACAAATTTTCTAAGAAGGAATCTAATGAGTGCATGGCATGTCTGGTTGGCATGAAGCAGAAGTTTCAACACTGCTGCTTTCTCTTCAAGGCTTCCACCAGAGACTGGCCGGTGTGGCTCAGTGGTTGAACCAGGAGGTCACAGTTCTAGTTCAGTCAGGGCACATGCCTGGGTTGTGGGCTCGATCCCCAGTGTGGGGGTATACAGGAGGCATCTGATCAATGATTCTCTCTCATAATTGATGTTTCTCTCTCTCTCTCTCTCCTCTCTCTTCCTTCCTCTCTGAAATTAATAAAAGTATATTTTAAAAGAAAAAAAGAAAAGAAAAGCCTCCACTAGGTCACTCTTAAGAGCTTCTTGTTTTGATTTGTCTGCAAAAGTCTGCAAAGACCTCAGCCCATTGACAATGTCTTTTTTTTTTTTAATTAGATCTCATTTAGCGTCCTTCTGACTTTCTTTTCCATATCCTCTACCAGGCACCTGGTATTGGCTACGTGTGGCAAAGAGTCGCTCACAGTGTCATCCTCTCCATCTGTCTGGTGAGGCTGCCCCTGAGCCTGCTTTGTTGGTTTATAGCCACAGCATCGCTGGGGAGATCAGCTTGTAATGTGCTCTGTGGCCCCTGGACCTCTCCTGCACTTACACCACGTGAATGGAATCCTAGGAGCCTTTGACCTTCTTTGAGCCATCTCCAGCCTTCTTTATGCGGACCCCTCTAGCAAAGCCATGATCCAGATCCCAGAGGTAGACAGATGAGATGCCGCCTTCAAAATACCAGGTCTCCATACTGGTCAAAGGCATTGTTGGCTTCCACCTCTAGCTTCCTCAGCGGAGCAGAAGGCATGGCCCCTTCTTCCAAGGGAGGGCCATACTCCATGATGACCTATAGGAGTCCTTGTCTCTGTTACAGTCACACAATAATCCTTTCCCACCATCTTGCCTCTGGCGATTTTCAGTGGCTGGTCAACAGAAGACATAGACTGGGCACCAGGTCGATCAGGTCTCTGAGGTTTTTCTTGATTTGCTGTGGGGGAAGGTACCTATTAAGTCCAAGGCACAGTCCAGCTGCTGATCACTCATGGAGGCGATGGTCCTTGTTGCAGTGTCTGTGGCTCTCCTAAATGCTTCTTTATTACAAATCCGTACATTTTAATTTCCTTTGCTATCATTTTATTTATTTTTAATTTTAATTTTTTTATTGTTTAAAGTATTACATGTATTAGTACCTATATCTGCTTTTTTTCCCCCTTGACCTTCTCCTTTGCTATAATTTTAGTAGGATCTCAGAAAGAAGAGAACTCAGAGCTCAGATTTAGCTTTTATGTCTTTTTTTTTTTAATCCTTACCAGAGGACAAATTTTCATTGATTTTTAGAGAGAGTGGAAGAGAGAGGAAAAGACAGAAATATCAATGTGAGAGAAACACATTGATTGGTTGCCTCCCACACGTGCCCGACTAGGGCTGGGCCGGGGAAGAGCCTGCAATCAAGATACATGCCCTTGACAGGAATCTAACCCCGGACCCTTTGGTCTGCAGGCCGGTGCTCTATCCACTGACCCAAACCAGCTAAGGCTATCTTTCTTTTTTTGATTCTATGTCTACTGCCATAGTGAGCAGCATGCTAATGAGGTCTGTCGGGCATGTGGATAGAGGCAAAGGTTCAGCCTCTACTTTCTTTTCTCAGGAAGAAAGGATGAGCCCAGAAGGCATTGCCATGCTTTTCCGCAGACCAGAGGTGCAGCTTCTTGCCTATCTCAACATCCATCCTGTAAGACCCACCCACTTTCCACCTAGTTTTTAAGTTGAAAGGTGCCTCCTGCTCAGCAGAAGGGCCTTGGTCCTTGTTACTACTGCATAGGAGGGAAGAGAAGAAATAGCATGAAGCAATCTAAAAAGAAATGGATCCCAGAAAGGGCAAGGGATCCGAGAGATGTCCAGAGTCAAGTGCCCACTACCTTGGTAATCCTACATAATAAAAGCATAGTATGCAAATTGTCCCCTCAACCAGTAGTTCCTCTGGGAGTTTGATCAGGGGATGGGGCCGGCCAGGGAGGGAGGCCCCTGCTGGCAGCCAGCAGCCACTAGCGACTCTACCGTTGCACGAATTTCATAATGTTCCCCTAAACATGACTTTGTTAATCTCCTTTCATCTGCCCGTAGATTGCTTTTTGTTCTATTTCAATTACAAATTCAAAACGCTATGGCTTTTTTTGATCCTCTCAGATGAAAATCATTCCGCCTTTAAAATTCCACACGTGTATGAGAACTAGAAAGGGCACCACAAAACTCTGGGATAAATTCAAAAGAGATAAGAATACATACATGTACCGCTCTTTAATAGATATAATGGCTCACAAGAGGAAAGCAGAGGAAGCGATTCACATATTTTTAAGTAAACAAAACAAAACAAAAAATACCAGCAACAACAAAACCCAAACATCAATTTAAAGGAGGTAAACAGTAAACAAACAAAAAAAAGCATTACAGAGGTAAAATATGTTTATCCAACTCTGACCCAGAGAGACTTAGTGACAGAAACAAGAAAATGTTCACCTTAAGGTATGTACTGTGAATGATGGCCCCTCTTCACTTTCTTTTTTTAAGACTTTTTAAAATTGATTGATTTCATAGAGGAAGGGAGAGGGAGAGAGGAACATCAGTGATGAGAGAGAATCATTGATCAGCTGCCTTCTACACAGCCTTCTACTGGAGATTGAGCAGGCAATCGAGGCATGTACCCTGACTGGGCATTGAATCGTGACCTCCTGGTTCACAAGTTGAAGCTTAACCACTGAGCCACACTTGCCAGGCTTCAGGGTTTTTTTTTAAACACTCACCAAGCAGCATTCTCTCAAACTTGGCTTATTTATTTACTCTTTACCTTTTTTGAAACTGAAATAATTTATTTCAGAGAAATGCATGATCATGAGTGGACAATCGGATGAATTTTGACAAATATTTACACCCATGAAACCAACACTTCAATCAAGATGTGGCAGGATAGCCCTAGCCGGTTTGGCTCTGTGCATAGAGCATAGACCTGTGGACCAAAGGGTCTTGGGTTTGATTCCAGTCCCGGGCACTTACCTCGATTTCAGGCTTCTCCCTGGCCTGGGCCCTGGTCAGCCAATCAATGTCTTCCTTTCTCAACGATATTTCTCTCAGTCTTTCCCTCTCTCTTTCACTATCTCTAAAAATCAATGGAAAAATATCTTAGGGTGAAGATTAAACAAAAAATGATGTGGCGGGATAGTAAGAAGCTAGGGAAATTCCTTGACAACTAGAATAAGGGAAATTGAGACAAAATAATTAAACAAGGCCAAACAATTTTAGCAATTTATAGCCAGCTAATAAATCAAAGGATTTTATTTTCCCTAACTAAGGACACTTAGGAAGAAATGATATACACATTCCAGACTGTCCTGGAACAGAACGACCTCAGGCCGGGTCCCTCTTCAATGAGGCTCTTTATGACAGTCTTTAAAAATGAAATTAACCAGAAAATAACCCCTGACCTCTCAATCCACACATGTGGTGGTTTTTTTTTTAATATATATTTTATTGATTTTTCACAGAGAGGAAGGGAGAGGGATAGAAAGTTAGAAACATTGATGAGAGAGAGACATCGATCAGCCGCCTCCTGCACGCCCCCCACTGGGGATGTGCCCGCAACCAATGTACATGCCCTTGACCAGAATCGAACCTAGGACCCCTCAGTCCGCAGGCCAACGCTCCACCCACTGAGCCAAACCGGTTTCGGCTATGGTGTTTTTTATGGTTTGGGTTTTTTTTGGTTAATCCTCACCTGAGGATACTTTTTCCATTGCTTTTCAGAGAGAGTGGAAGAAAGGAAGGGAGGGGGCTGAGAAGAAGAGGAGAGAGAGATTGTGAGAGAGGAACATCTGTGTGTCTTGAGGGAAACACATCCACTGGTTGCCTCTCACATGTGCCCCAGCTTGTGGGTGAGGTATAACCTGAAGCTCAGGTATGTGCCCTTGACTCGGAATCCAACCTGTGACCCTTTGGTGTGTGGGCCAATGCTCCAACCATTGAGCCACACAGAGCAGGGCTATATGCATATTTTGATGAATCAACATATAGAAGGAAACACCTGAAAAACTAAGAAATATGCTGTTAAAATCCTCCCCTGAGACCTCCCCTAGGATTCCCACCAGCCAAAGAAAGATAAAGAGCCTCAAGACAAAGGAGCCACTTCAAGCTCTCCATAGAGCACACACACTCACACCTTGTATCTCTGCTCTTTTCTAAGGGTCCCCATGAGACGTGCAACCAGGGGAGCAATGGGCAGCAACAGCTCATCCCGGGCTAACCTCCTGAACTTGTCTCCAAGACCCCCTTTTTCTATGACTTTCTTTCTCTTGTTGCTTCTTCTCCTTAAACCCTTCCTTTGTTTCATTGTCCCCAGCTTTAATAAGCATACTTTCAAAATCACCAGAGTCAAAATTGTGATATCTTTCCTACACAAAGTCAAGAACCCACTCACTATAGACAAGCCTAAGGCAGACCTGCTCCAGGCCAAGATCTATCCAGTAACAAAGACACAGAACATTACCATCACCCTAGTGTAAAAAAAAAAAATAAATAAAAATTCATGGAGCCCAAATACATGGAGCCCCTTTAAATGGAATTAGAACTGCTATCTCAGAGGAATCGCCTTGCATGTCTTATGCCTCAAGTCTTTGGAATGTTAAAACAGGACAAAATAATCTTTGGACTGAGCCTAAAGCCACACTCTGTCCCAAATAACTATTTGCAAGGATAACAAGAAAGCAGATATTATGACTCCTGGGCTGATGACTATCAGACTAAAAAACCAAAAATATTATTTAGAATTAACATCACTTAATTAACCAATTTGTACCAATAGAAATGCCTTCCTAGATGAGTAACCCAGTTGATGGAGCGTTGTCCTGATAAGCCACGTTCGATCCCTGGTCTGGGCACATATAAGAAGCAACCAGTGAATGCAGAAATGAGTGGAACAGCAAATTGATGTTTCTCTCACTTTCTCTCCAAAATTAATAAATAACTTTAAAAAAATAAATGAAAGAAATGCCTTCCTTCTATTAATGTAATTGTTCCCTTCCTTTTCCCATAAATAACCATCACCTTTGTCTCATAATTGAAACACTATTTGGGCTTCTGCCTGAATCAGTGCTTCCTAATAGCTATTCTTTTATCTCAAATAAATGCCTGTTGCCTCTCACTTTGGCCTTTTCTTTTTGGGATAACACCAGCAAGCTCCCTAAGGTCTCTATTTAGTCAACTCTGAGGCAACCGACTTTCTGATGATGACCCAGATCACAGGGTATGCTGTCTTCTGCTCAACACCGTGTGGCGATATTCAGCCACACCGCCCCATGTGGTAAGCAGCTGTTCCCTCTTTATTGCTGAGCACAGTCCCTTGGATAAGTATAACCACTGTGTCCATCTATTCTCCTGCAGATGTGTGTTTGGGACATGGCCAGTTTGGGACTCTTCAGACTACAGCTGCTGAGAACAGCTTGGCCTAGGGCTCTGGCAGACACAGCTGTGGCTGCTGGAGGAAGTATCAAAGCTCTGTGTCATGTGTAGATATGATGGTCCTCACCTTTTTCACTTGTGACTGAGACAAGAATAACCGGTCCAATGCTCACTCCCTGAACGTTATGATGAGCTTAATACAAGCACTACCCCCATTGTCAAAGTAGAAGTTGGTCAGATAGATAAAGAGGATGATAGCCCAGCCATAGAGCATGAGCAGCAAGGTAACAGCCAGGATGTTTTCCTGGTGTGTAAAAGCTTCTTCGTTGCAGTATAAAAACACCGCCTTAGGGAAGGGAGGGTGGAATTTGAAAAGTTCACCAAGAGTCAATCCTAAGCACATAAGAAAGAACACGATAATCTCAATTTTAAAGATGAGTTGTTAGTAATACAGCTCAGGCAACTCCCTTCACCCAACAGTGCAGAACAGGAGACTCTACTCTGAAAATCGAGGGTTCATAGGTATTTACAAAGAACATAGGCAGAACAAAGGAGGACTAGTCTATTCTACACAAATGACCAGGAAGCCATCATAATTCTGTCATAAGTACTTGCTCTCCTCAATGCCCTAGGGAGCTATTTCTGGAATTATCTTTTTTTTTTAAATAAATCTTTATTGTTCAGTTTATTACAGATGTTCCTCTTCCCGCCCCCCACTGCCATAGTTCCCCTCCACCTGATTTCCCCCACCCCACCCCATGCTTTTACTCCCCACCACTGTCCTCATCCATAGGTGTAAGATTTTTGTCCAATCTCTTCCCGCACCTCTCATACCTCCTTCCCCCGAGAATTGCCAGTTCATTCCCTTTCTATGCCCCTGATTCTATTATATTCACCACTTGATTCTGTTCATCAGATTTTTTAAAAAATATATTTTATTGATTTTTCACAGAGAGGAAGGGAGAGAGATAGAAAGTCAGAAACATCGATGAGAGAGAGACATCGATCAGCTGCCTCCTGCATGCCCCACAGTGAAGATGTGCCCATAAGCAAGGTACATGCCCCGACCGACCAGAATCGAACTTGAGACCTTTCAGTCCGCAAGCCAAACCGGTCTCGGCTCACTTGATTTTTAGATTCATTTGTTGATAGGTATGTATTTGTTATCACTTTGTTGTTCATAATTTTTATCTTTACCTTTTTCTTCTTTTTCCTCTTCTTAAAGAAAACCCTTTAGCATTTCATATAATACTGGTTTGGTGGTGATGAACTCCTTTAGCCTTTTCTTATCTGTGAAGCTCTTTATCTGACCTTCAATTCTGAATGATAGATTTGCTGGGGAGAGTAATCTTGGTTGTAGGTTCTTGCTATTCATCACATAGAATATTTCTTGCCACTCCCATCTGGCCTGCATAGTTTCTGTTGAGAAATCAGCTGACAGTCGTATGGTACTCCCTGGTAGGTAAGTAACTGTTTTTCTCTTGCTGCTTTCAAGATTCCCTTTTTGTCTTTTGCCCTTGGCATTTTAATTATGATGTGTCTTGGTGTAATCCTCTTAGGATTCCTTTTATTTGGGGTTCTCTGCACTTCCTGTAAATCCATTTCTTTCACCAGGTAGGGAAAGTTTTCAGTCATTATTTCTTCAAATAGGTTTTCAGTATCTTGCTCTCTCTCTTTTTCTGGCACCCTCATAATTCTAATGTTGGTATGCTTGAAGTTGTCCCAAAGACTTCTTACACTATCTTCACATTTTTGGACTCTTTTTGTTTTTGTTTTTCTGGTTGGGTGTTTTTTGCTTCTTCTTATTTCAGATCTTTGGTTTTATTCTTGGGGTCCTCTAGTCTGCTGTTGGATTTCTGTATATTAATTTTTATTTCAGACAGTGTATACTTAGTTTCTGACTGGTCCTTTTCCATTTTTTTTGGCATTCTCATTGAGATCCTTGAAGGTCTCACTAAGTTTCTCGAAGGTCTCACTAAGTTTCTTGGTGGTTTGTAGAAGTTTCTTGAGTAACCTTATAAATGTGGTTTTGAACTCTATGTCCAGTAGTTTGCTTTCCTCCATTTTTTTATTTATGACATGTTTCTTTGTCTCCACATTTTGGTTGCTTCCCTCTGTTGATGGAGTGTCTTTGTGTGCTAGTTGTCCTTTATGGCCCAGTAGCTCTGCCTCCCCAGTCACCTGAGGTGGACATGCTTTGCCGGCTGGGTATATAGTCTTGTTGTAGTTAAGCTTTGATTGCTATTGGTACGTGGGAGGAATTGACCTCCAGGCCAATTGGCTGTGAGGACCTGCTGTGTCTATAATGGAAGAACTGCTGTGCTGGAGACAACCCTATGGGGTAGGACTTGCTTCAGTGGGGCTTTGGTGCTCTCTGAGTCTGCCTCTTGAATGTGTCACTTATGTATGTGAGGAGTTGAAATTTGGTGTCATCTCACACTGACCTCTAGGTATACCAGTTCCTGGATCTCCAAGGAGATGCAAGTCAGCTACTGTCTGAGGCCACTCAGCAGGAGCTACAGCGAGATCTGCAAATTTCTCCTCTTTGCTTGGAGTTTGGACGTTTTGGAATTGTCTGACCCTTTTACAATTTGTTAGGTTAAGTTGCCAGAGGGCAGGCCATTTATATGCAAAAGCTGCTGCACACAGCTTGGAGGGTTTGTAAATTGGGAGGGGCAGGGTCTCAGGGAATCACTAGGCAAACAGCGCTGGCCGCCAGTCAGCCCTCTCTGCATCTCCTTGTTTCTATGTTCTGTTCCATGTCCAGCATCCCATTCCCCAGTGCAGTAAACAATGATTCCTGTGTACACCTCTTCGAGACAGCTACCCTCTCTTTCCAACCCAATGGCCGACAGTCCAGTTTCTCCCTGTGTGAGATAAAGCCAAACTCCTGCACATATCCTCACCAGAAACTGGAGTTCAGAGCAGTTGGGAACTTGTAACTTCCTTCCAATTGAAAAAAAAACCAGCACACACCAGCCTGATTCGTGCGTGTCTCTGTACCTCTGTCTTTCTGAGCCTCTGCACGTCCTACCAGGTCTCAATGCACTTTTTTCTTTCCTTCTAGTTGTAGAACTTGCACTCTGCCAGCCTTCCCATGATTCTGGGGGATAGTCTTTTTGTCTTTTAGTTGTAGTTTTGGTGTGGTTGTGAGAGGCAGCACATACAAGTGTTTACCTTATGCTACCATCTTGTTTCTCCTGGAATTATCTTTTATGGAGGTCAACAATGAAGATACTTTCACACTCTGAGTCACTAATCAGGGGTTGAGCTGCCAGCGTAGAATTTCAGTCTGGTTTTGGTTCTTTGCAGGTTCCCCAAAGCAAGTCCCCTGTGACATGCAGCAAAAGAGTCCCAGCATCATGCATCCCTCACTGGTGGCAGCAAATGGGAATGAGGAAGGAGATGAGGTCCCACAGTAGAGCCCAGAACTAGAAAGTGGCCATCTAAAGTCCACTGATGGCTGAAACTGGTTTGGTTCAGTGGATAGTGCGTCGGCCTGCAGACTGAAAGGTCCCAGGTTCGATTCCAGTCAAGGGCATGTATCCTGGTTGCGGGCACATCCCCAGTAGGGGGCGTGCAGGAGGCAGCTGATTGATGTCTCTCTCATCGATGTTTCTAATTCTCTATCCCTCTCCCTTTCTCTCTGTAAAAAATAAATAAAATATATTAAAGTCCACTGATGAAATGGATGTGCCTGGACTGGATGAAGCTCTTTTTGATTGCCAAGATGGAAAAAGAGCTAGACAGGAAAGCTACACGGAAAAAAAAGTTGCTAAGTCCTTTAGGACCCCTGGAAAAGACAGTACATGAGGAGAGAGGTAGCAGTTTAAGTAGAACTGCTCTCAGCAACCATCTTCCAAAATAACAATTTATAATTAAAACAAAGGAAGAAATGGGTGGTGAAGGGAGGAGCACTCAGGTGGGAAAACTTTAACTGGAGAGAGAAGTTGCACATTCTTATACAGGATATTCTCGGAGGTCTCTATGGTTCACGGAGGTTCGGGGTGGCTAAATACCATCACTGAAGCCCTGGCACCAGAAAGCAGCTTGAAGAGAACATTGTCTACCAGTACTAGTACCAGGGCAGGCGAATAGTACACCTGGTTGTTGAACAGCATTATTACTGTGGTTTGGTTCCTCATGTCTTCAAAGGAAGCTGCCACTAGGTCGTTCTGAGCAAAGCTCTCAGGCTCCTCTTCTGCCTTTTTCAGTAGAAATACCTCCACTGAACCTAAAAGTGAGCAGAACATCTATCAAGCTTCACCTCAGGCCTAATGGGGCAGAGAGGACTTGCCATGGCCCACCCCCCCCCCCAACCCCTGTTCCTCCTGGGTGTCTCATCATCAATCCTCACCCACATTCCAAAGTGGACTCCTCCTGACATAGCCTCGCCCTCAATTCCAGTGATTCCATTTGCCCGCAGGGCCGTCTCTTGCCTGAATCTCACGACCCTGGGACCTCAATAAATAAAAACAAAAACAAAACAGCTTCATCTAGACGTCTTTAAGTTTCATTCAGCTCTGTCTACTCTCCTCCATTGATTATGTGGCCCTAATGGAGCTCCTTGCCTTCTTTATAGCCCCTTCAGTATGTGTGTGAGAAGACACAGCTGATCATATTGCACCCCACACTGAATACATTCAAATGAGTTCTTCTGCTCATGAGATAAAGCCAAACTCCTACACATATCCTATAGCACCCAATTGATACACAAACTGAGCTTCCTGTCTTTAAGGTCTAGCCATGCTGAAGGACTTGTGTTTCCCATGCCTATAAATGCTCTTCTTGAGGCTTGGAATGTTCTTCCCCTTCTATGGGTCAATTTCTATTCATATCTCAAGCTCTTACTCTGAAGCCTCCTCTGACTCTCCATTGCTGAAATGTATCTATGTGATATAGCACTTCAATCATCATCGTTATTGTCAATTCACATTATAACGATTGTCACTTAACCATATGACTTCTGGGCTAGAAGCTCATTCATGGTTGGTAATAATAATGTTCATCACTGTACTTCCAGCACACAGGGCCATGACTCATCTGACATTCTGGAATCTTTAGTGCTGGCAGGGACGTTCAATCATAGCAACAACAATAATGATCATCATACCACTGACTGAAGGCTCACTGAGTGCCACCTGAGCAAATCCCTTAATAGGCATTCCCTCATGGAATCCTTGTGATTTATTTATTATTCTCTTCATTTGTGCGTCTCCAGTATTTTTTAACTGAAGTGTATATCTTTTTTTTATTATTATTGTTATATAAAGAAACCAAAACTTGGTGAGTTAGAGCACTATATTAGGATGTATATTAGGATGTTTCCTTTTTTGTTACCATTTTACTACATCATGTTCTACACTTGACTCCTTTATTACAAAACACAATTACATAATGTTAAACATCAAATAATTATACAAGATTTATAATGAGAAATGGTGGTGCCCTGGCTTACTCTTCAGCATGCCAGTGCCGGCTCACCAGAGGCAACCACTTTCTAATCTTTTAGCTGGTGTTTCTCCAGATTGCTAGCTAGATAGCACACTTATCTAGTGACAGCCTTTCATGGAAGCAAGGATTTTGTTCTCCATGACTATTGCTACCCCTATGGTCTTCTCCTCCCCTCCCTCTTCTCTCTCCCGTCTAGAGTTATATCACCAATTTGGTTTATTCAATGGTCAGTTTCAACATTATTATGACTAAGAAAAATTATTCACACCTGAGCCAAGTAGTATATCATGATGTACATTATATACAATGTCATACCCCCCTTTCTGTCCAGGGTTAATATCCTTTTTCTCATTTTTTCCCTCTTTTTATTTATTTTTTTTTAATTAAATCTTTATTATTCAGATTATTACATTTGTTTCTCTTTTTTTCCCCTCCATAGAACCCCTCCACCCAGCTCCCACCCTTCTCTCTGCCCTTACCTCCCTCCCGTTGACCTCATCCATAGGTGTATGATTTTTGTCCAGTCTCTCCCTGTACACTCCTCACCCCTTTCCCCCTGAGAATTATCAGTCCACTCCCTTTCTGTGCTCCTGATTCTATTATATTCACCAGTTTATTCTGTTGATCAAATTTTTAATACACTTAATTTTTAGATCCACTTGTTGATAGATATGTATTTGTTGTTCAAAATTTTTTGGCTTTTAGCTTTTTCTTCTTTCTCTTCTAAAAGAGTACCTTTCAGCATTTCATATAATACTGGTTTGGAGTTGATGAACTCCTTTAGCTTTTTCTTCTCTGTGAAGCTCTTTATCTGCCCTTCAATTCTGAATGATAGTTTTGCTGGATAGATTATTCTTGGTTGTAGGTTCTTGCTATTCATCACGTTGAATATTTCTTGTCACTCCTGTCTGGCCTGCATCGTTCCTGTTGAGAAATCAGCTGACAGTCATACGGGTGCTCCCTTGTAGGTAATGAACTGTTTTTCTCTTGCTGCTTTTAATATTATCTCTTTGTCTTTTGCTCTTGGTATTTTAATTACAATGTGTCTTGGTGTGGTCCTCTTTGGATTCCTTTTATATGGGGTTCTGTGTACTTCCTGGACTTGTAAGTCTATTTCTTTTACCAGATGTGGGAAGTTTTCAGTCATTATTTCTTTAAATAGGTTTTCAGTATCTTGCTTTCTCTCTTCTTCTGGCACCCCTACAATTCTGATGTTGGTACGCTTGAGCCTGTCCCAGAGGCTCCTTACATTATCTTCACATTTTTGGATTCTTTTCTCTTCTTGCTTTTCCAGTTGAATGTTTTCTGCTTCTTTATATTTCAAATTTTTGACTTGATTCTTACCTTTCTCTAGTATGCTGTTAGGACTCTGTATAATATTTTTTATTTCAGTCAGTGTATGTTTAATTTCTAGTTGGTGCTTTTTCATCTCTAGTTGGACCTTTTCCATCTCTAGTTGGATCTTTTGCATCTCTAGTTGGTCTTTTTTCATCTCCTCTTGGCTCTCGCTAACTTTCTCCAGCTTTTCTAGCATATTCTTGAAAAGCGTGGTTTTAAACTCTATATCCAGTCGTTTTTTTCCCTCCATTTCTTTTTTTTAATATATTTTATTGATTTTTCACAGAGAGGAAGGGAGAGGGATAGAAAGTCAGAAACATCAATGAGAGAGAGACATCAATCAGCCACCTCCTGCACACCCCACACTGGAGATGTGCCCAAAAGCAAGGTACATGCCCCCAACTGGAATCGAACCCAGGACTTTTCAGTCCGCAGGCCGATGCTCTATCCACTGAGCCATTTCTTTTGTTTGTTATCCCTTCCCTTGTCTCAGCATTTTCACTATGCCGGGAGAACTTCTGTGTTGGATTCAGCCTTATGATACCAGACTTGCAAAACCGCAGAAGCCTCTCTGTTGAGCTTGGAATGGGTGGAGTCTCAGGGCTTAAGGGACTGCCTTGCCTACCAGTCAGCCCTGCCCTCCACGGCCCCTGAGTCTCACGTGACTGGGTAATCGCTGGAGCAGTCCTTGTGTGCACGCGCCCACAGTGCCTCTAGACTGCTACCTTTCTGGCTCCCCTGCGCTCCAGGACCACACGAGTCTAGGTCCCCAGGGTTTCACCCAAAACAGGGGCTTAGTGGAGTCAGAAGTGGCACAGTTGGGAGGGTCTGTCTCCCGCCCACTCACGAAAGCCAGCGGCACAATCAGCAGTTTGTCCTCTGCTCAGTGCCGTGCGCGTCACCAGGCCTCTGTTCTTTTGCGACTCCCCTAAATTTCTGTGCACTTCTCCCTTTCCCTCCCCATATGAGTCTTGCCCAGAACTGGGGTTCAGTGCAGTTGGATCTGAGGTTCATTGCAATTGGGAGTTTCTGTCTCCCTCGCGCTAGAGGAAACCAGCCAGGCCCTCTGCTGCTCATTCTCTCCATATGCGTTTCTCTGTACCTCAGCTTTTTGCAGCTCTTCTGAGTCTCCATGAGCCCCTCTCTTTCCTTCTACAGTGGTACTTCGAGATATGAGTGCCCTAACATATAAGATTTTTGAGATATGAGCCATCCAGCAAGCGATTTTTGCTTTGAAATACGAGCAACATTTGAGATAAGAGTAATCGTGCGGCTTTGGCCAGCTGCACATGACCCACCAGTTTACCAAGACTGGAGCGTCTCATAGTTTCCCACATCTCAAGGTTATGGAACAAATTAAACTCGTATCTCGAGGTACCACTGTAGTTGTAGAATTTCCCCTCAGCCAGCTTTCCTGTGGTTCTGGATGATGTTCGTTCTGTCTTTTAGTTGTAGTTTTGAAATTGTTGAGCGAGGCAGCTATTTAGGTATCCACCTATGCTGCCATCTTAGTTTCTACTGAGTTACAGTTTTTTAAAGAGAGACATATACTATTAACATGGTCACAGATAGGAGCTGATGGGAAATTAAATAGTCCCTGGCTCATGTCCAATTGTATTCTCTCATAATTGTCTACCATTTTTATTTTGTTCAAAATTGGTTTCACGTTAAAATTCTTTGACCCAATCATTTGACTGACACTTGATGACAAAGTAAAAGAAGGGAAAAATTGGAAAGATTCTGAAGAGTAGTCTAAAGAGATACCAAGTGTAAACATGGTACAATTATTTTTATTCATAGTCATTGGGTCAGTTATTCTACTTTTGGGAATTTGTCATAACAAAATAATCCAGTCAATTTTGAGTAATTTTTCCATTCAGTACAGTTCTGTCAAAGATGATGTGTTTGTTATCTATTACTGCTACTATTCCAAAATTTAGCAGCATAAAAAAAACATTAAACATTTATTATCTTACATAGTTTCTGTGGTTCAGGAATTTGGGAGTGGTTTGGTTGACTGGTTCTTTCTCAAGGTCTCTCTCCAGGCTGCATTGGCGCTATTGGCCAGGGCTGTTGTCCTCTGAAGGCTTGACTAGGGCAGAAGGCCGCAAGTACTACCAGGGTGGCGCCCTCCCATGGTTGTGGGCTGGAGGCAGTGGTGTGTTAGCTGGTTTAACAGCTAGCTCTCTAAGTATAGTTCTACGAGGATGTTGGTTGATGTTTTAATGAACAATAATTGAGATAAAAGTGAAACAACAGAGATCGATGTCAGAACTTCATTTGCCCATGAGGTGGGCAACATTTTTGTTGAATTGAATAATACTTGTTTAATGCTGGAAGAATATTTCCTCAAATTTCTGTGTTATGCCTCGCTGGTAGCTCAGTGGTTGAACCAGGAGATCATGGTTTGATTCCTGGTCTGGACAATTGCCTGGGTTTGTGGGCTCAATTCCAGTGTGGGACATGCTGCTGATCAAGGATTCTCTCTCATCACGGACATTTCTACCTCTCTCTCCCTATCCTTTCCTCTCTGAAATCAATTAAAAAAAATATATATATATATACACATATTATTATTATTTTTTTTAAAGAATGTTGAATGTTGACACTATGCTGTCCCAGAGGTCTCTTAAACTAGCCTCATTTTTTCTTTTTGCTGTTCCAATTGGATGTTCTCTCCTACCTTGTCTTCCATATTATTGATTTTATCCTCTGCTTCATCAATTCTGCTATTGAGGCCTTCTAATGTATTCTTTATTTCAGTTATTATATTCTTCACTCTGACTGGTTCTTTTTTTTATGGTTTCTATCTTTTTCTATCTTTCTGGTAAAATTCTCATTGTTTCATCTATTTGAGCATCTTTATAACCAGTATTTTAAACTCTGTATGTGGTAGATTGCTTGTTTCTATTTTGTGTAGTTCTTTTTCTCAAGTTTTGCTGTGTTCTTTCATTTGGGACATGTTTCTTTATCTCCTCATTTTATCTGATGCTGTGTGTTTGTTTTTATGTATTAGGTAGACCTGTTATTGTCTCTCAGTCTTGGTCGAGTTGTCTTATATAGTAGAGGGGCCCATTGGTGCAGTCTCCTTGATCACCTGACCCAGGTACAGTGGTACCTTGAGATACGAGTTTAATTCATTCCGTAACCTTGAGGCGTGGGAAACTATGAGACGCTCGAGTTGAGGTAAACTGGTGGGTCGTGTGCAGCCAGCCAATCCGCGAGATTACTCCTACCTCAAATGTTGCTCGTATTTCAAAACAAAAATCGCTTGCTTGACAGCTTGTATCTCAAAAATATCATATGTTAGGGCACTCGTATCTCGAGGTACCACTGTATTCCAAGAGTGTCCTTTGTGTGGGTTGTGTGTACCCTTCTATTGTAGTTGAGCCTTAGTAACTGTTGGCATGTCAGTTGGTGGGACTGACCGTCAGGCTGACTGACTGTCAGGGCTGGCTGTGACTACAGCAGCCAAGCTGTTGAGCAGGGGCTGATCAGACAAGTCTACCCTTCAGGTGTGTCATTTGTGGAGCTGGTTGGGTGGTGCTCTCGTGTGGTTTGAATCTGGCCACCAGATGCATTGGTTCTGAAGCCTCTGGGAGGGATCCTGGTGGAGGCCCAGGTCAATCACCGTTTGTGACTGGTAGGAGCTACAAAGTGATTTATGATTGGTTGCCACTTGTGTTGGGCTTGGAGGTACTTGGGAGAGGCTATGCTATGAACTGAGGACAGCTACCACTTGTACTAGTACTTGGCTTGGAAGCCTTTGGTGGTCACCATGATGCAAGCTGAAGCCAGACGCCTTTGTGCGAAGCTTGTGGTCACTTAGCTATATAGCTGTGCTCCAAGCCAACACTGACCACAGGTTATGCCAGGTTTGGTGCCACCTGATGAAGTCTACAATGCAAGTTGAGACCAGTTGCCACTTGTACTGAGCTTTGGACTGCTTAGCAAGAGGTAGAGAGCACACCAAGGCCAGTGCTGCTTGTTTGGGGTTTATGAACTTTTGAGAGATTTTAGGAAAGTCGGCAGCTTGATACCCTAGCTCATTTTTCTCAGTGGATAGAATGTTGGCCTGTGGACTGAAGGGTCCTGGGTTTGATTTTAGTCAAGGGCACATGCCCGGATTGTGGACTCCATCCCCAGTAGGGGGCGTGCAGGAGGCAGCTGATCAATAATTCTCTCTCGCCGAGACCGGTTTGGCTCAGTGGATAGAGCGTCAGCCTGTGGACTGAAAGGTCCCAGGTTCGATTCCGGTTGGGGGCATGTACCTTGCTTGCGGGCACATCTCCAGTGTGGGGTGTGCAGGAGACGGCTGATCGATGTTTCTCTCTCATCGATGTTTCTGACTTTCTATCCCTCTCCCTTCCTCTCTGTGAAAAATCAATAAAATATATTTAAAAAAATAATAATTCTCTCTCATCATTGATGTTTCTATCTCCCTCTCCCTTCCTCTGAAATCAATAGAAATATATATTTTTAAAAACTGTCTGCAGCTTGAGCCGAGGCAGACTGCTCTTATGGAAAAGCCACTATGAGTTGGGTCAGGCAGGATCTCAGGGAACCACCAGGGTCAGCCCAACTGTATTATTCAGGTCAATGGAGAACTCATATTTGATGTCTGTCTGCAGATGCAAGTGGGGTGAAGAGAGGGGTCAACAAAGGAACAATGGCACCTGCCAGGATTTCCATCCCCTGGGAGAACTGTCCTGACCCCTGCCCCTCCAGCCCTTGCCCTGAAGCTAATCAATCTAGTTCCTCCCTGTATGTTCGAGGTGCTTTCAAGCTGCTGCCCCTTCCCTGGAATTTACAGAGAACAAGTTTGTGAGCAAGTGAGTTCCTATGTAAGCCTCTCAAGGGGAATGTGTGGGACTCCATCAGCCCTTTGTTTCACTCAGATTTCTGGTTCTCACAGCCAGATACAGTATTATGAGAACTCCTCTTCCCAGACTGGGAATTTGGGGGGGGGGTCCTAGGAACCCTCACTCTTCAGGGGGCACTGCCACAGCCAAGATGTTCCCCCCTGATCCTTATTCACCAAACCTGTGTGTAGGATCTGACCAATCCATGTCCCCTCCTCTTCTTCCAGTCTTATCTTGGCTTCTTATATTCTTAGTTATAACACTTCTGTTCAGCTACTCCTCAGGTGGTTCTCACTGATGGCTGCTCTATAATGTAGTTGTAACTTGGATGTGGTCATGGGAGGAGGTGAGCACAGCATTTACCTACTCTGCCATCTTGGCTGGAAGCTCTATAATATATTTTGTAGGTATCAACAAGCTGACTCTAAAATCCACATGAAATGGCAAAGGAACTGGAATAGTCGAAATCATTTTGTAAAAGGAACCAAACTGGAGGATTCCTATTACCTCATTTCAAGAGTTCCTAAAACTACACTAATCAAGACAATATGGTATTGCTGAAGCATCAGCAGGCAAACTGACCCATGGGCCAAATCCATTACCCAATTTTTATAGCCTATAAACTAAGAATTATTTTGACAAGATTTAATAGATGAAAGAACTCCCCATAACCACTATTACTGAAGATTGAACAGCTTTTGAAGTTAGCTTTTACAGTGCTTACATGTGAAACATATGGTGGTACAGTCATTTTGAAGACAAACAATATTGTTTAAAACTCAAAGCAAGCTGCATTAAGCACCTCCCATGATATCAAAAGATAAAACAAGGAGAAAAAAAATCTTCATTTCCACACAAATTTGCAGCAGATGTATATTCTAAGCTCAAACTATTTTTCCAGCATTATTTATTTTTTTCAGACCTTGATTTAAGTGCAAAGAAAATTTTCATATTTCAAAATCCATTTAATTGGTCAATTAAGGAGCCTCCAAATAACCTTCAATTGGATGTGATAATTTGTAATGTAATGACTTATTAAAAGGCAAAAATAAAAGAGAAGAATGTAACAGAATTCTGTCAGTGCTTTTCAAGCCCTAAATATATCCAATCAATATCATATCTTCAAAGTGAAATACACAAAATCTCATTACAGATCAGCATTACGAGTTGAATATTTACAATATTTGCAATATCAATTTTGATGATAGGGAAAACTTTGAACCTCACCTAACAAATATGTTGTTTCATAAAAAAAAACTCCATTTTTTTCACTAGTAGATATATATTACCAAAAAAAATTGTACTCAATTATTATATTGAATTTTAAAAATTTATCTTTATTATTGAAAGTATGTATTATTTCCCTCCCATTGACCTCCTCTATCTCATTCTCACCCCTCCCTATTATATTAAATTTCATTAATAAAAATTCTGTAAAACTTGTTTTGTCTCTTATATAAAAAGTATCTATATGAGATCTTCAATTTTGCCTGTTGACATGCAAAGCCTAAAATTTTGCCCTTTACAGAAACAGTTTGCCCTTTATAGGAAATTTGCCAAACTCTGGGCTAAAATTAGATCAAAGATACACAAATCAATGGAGCAGAAAAGAAAATCCAGAAATAGACCTACACAAATACAGTCAATTTTTGACAAAGGTGAAACTGAATAGAAAAAGATAGCCGTTTTAATAAATGGTGGTGTAATAATTGGAATCCATGTATGGTTTAAAAAAGACCCACTTTGATCTACATCTCAATCCATTATATGACACTAATTCAAAACAGAGCAGAGAACTCAATGCAAAATCAAACTATTAAATTTCTAGAAAAAAATATAGAACATTTCTGTGACCTTGGATTAAACAAAGATTTCTTAGCTATGCCATCAAAAGCATAAAGGAAAAATTTATAGTTGGACTTCACCAAAATTAAAAACTTTTTCTCTGCTAAAAGTGCCACGCACCTTTCTAAGTATTTTAAACATTTTGATGCATCCTTCACAACCCTCCTATGAAGTGGGCATTGTATGATCCCCATTTTACTCAAGGAAACTAAGGCACATAATGGCTAAGTAAGACACTGATATTTGAGATTCAATTTGAAGCTGTGTGGTCAGGTTCAATAACGGATTTTAACCACTACAAGATGATACCTCTCAATCATGGCATGAAGGAGTAAGTGTACATCCATTGATCTAAAATTTATCCTCCAATTATATCACTGTTCCTATGGAAACAATCAGAGGAGCCCTTTCTAAAACTGTGCATTGAATACCAGCAACTTGGACACTTCTGTACTAAAAACAAACAGACAAAAAAACATATTGGAATAGATAGGTAGTATTTGTACTCCTGCAAAAGAAATAGGAGCTGACATATTGGTTTCATTTAAAAAGGCATATAGTGTGGATATCTAATAAAAGAGTAATATGCAAATTAACAAGCACTTCAATATATGCAGAAGCCATGCCTACCAGCCAATCAGGAGCAAGTATGCAAATTAACCCAACCAAGATGGCTGCAGCCACGGAGCAAGCAGGAGGCTTGGGTTGCCCCTGGTGATGGAGGAAGCCAAGCTTTCTGTACACCAAGGGAGGCCCAGGCCTCCACTCAAGGCTACAAAGTTTCAATTGTAGAAGATAAATAAATCCCAGATACCAGGACCTCCGCTTGGGTCACCAGGGGTTGTAGCCAGTCTTTAAACCACCACAGGCCCCTCGCCCAGGCCACCCCATGCCCAAAGGGAACCTCCACCCTGATCCAGGAAACCCTTCAGGGTAAGCCAGCTGGCCCCCACCCCTACACCAGGCCTCTATCCTATCTAATAAAAGAGTAATATGCAAACTGATCATCACTCCAACACACAAGATGGCTGTCCCACATGGCCAAAGATGGCCACCACAAGATGGCCAGCAGGGGAGAGCAGTTGGGAGGGACCAGGCCTCTAAGGGAGGGCAGTTGGGGGCAATCAAGCTTGCAGCAAAGGGCAATTATGGATGACCATGCCTGCAGGGAAGAGTAGTTGGGAGGGGGGAACCCAGCCCTGCATGGGAGAGCAGTTGGGGCAGACCAGGCCTGCAGGGGAGGGCAGTAAGGGGTGACTAGGCCTAAAGGGGAGTGCAGTTAGGGGTAACAAGGCCTGTAGGGGAGGACAGTAAGGAGCAGACAGTCTGGCAGGGGAGAGTTAGTGATTAGGGGATGATCAGGCTGCCAGGCAAAACAGGTTAGGGGCAATCAAGAAGGAGGGCAGGCAAGCAGTTGGGAACCAGCAGTCCTGGATTGTGAAAGGGATGTCCAACTGCCTGCTTAGGCCGGATCCTACCAGGCCTAGATTGAAGAGGGTGCAAACTGAGCTGAGGGAACCCCTCGCCCCACATGAATTTCATGAACTGGGCCTCTAGTATATCTATAAATGTCAGCTAACTATTGTAACACCTAGGTTTACTGCCTTTTGGAAAGCCACAAAATTTATGTGTCAGCATCCACTTTAACTTTTGTTATCCATGTTGACAAATGCCTTTGCCATGGCAACCCCAATGAGTATGCCATGTAATTCCTCAGCATATATTCGTGATATATGAATGTGAGTAATTTACATACCAGAAAGTGTTAACAAGCCCTGGAACCTGAACACTGGGTTCCAGTCTCACCTCTAAGGTGTGACTTTGAACAAATTATGACCCTAACCTGGGCTTTCATGTGGAGGGAAAAGACTAGATGGAGCATCTAGATTTGACTTCTTTTTTCTATAGTAGCTCTAAGCAAAAATTTGATTAAATTTTTATTGTTGTGGAACATCAAAAGTATCCAGCCCACTGTGGGCAGTTGTTTTTGAACAGGAGTCCAGAACCTGAACTCTTTGCACATCACAATCTTGCTTTGTCAGTGACCTTTACATCCTCCCAACCATGAATACGATAATTAATAATAATTACAATAGCAAGCACCCTGACACGATTAAGAATAAATATGTAAAATTACTACTCTTTGCAATTGTCTATCTTGATCTGTGTGGTCATTCTTCTTCCAGTACCCCACTCTCACCTTCCATTTAGGGGAAATTCTGAGTCAGTCAACTCTGGATTTGGTGATGAAAGGGCTGGAAAGTAACTGCAAGATGTAACCAAGATCTAAATTGGAAATGGCAAAGTTTGGTTCTTGAAAGAAAAATAAACAAAACTGAGTGAGGAAGAGGCAGAGTGAAGAAAAGGACCAGCCAGACAGGTTCATAGAGTTTTCTGATAGACACTTTGGTTGGGAAGAGGGGGTGCAGTCTGTGAGGACTGATGGGGAGAGTTGGTTTTTACTAGTAAGATGTTTACAGCACAATAATAATCCACTCCTCTACCTATCCCATAATTGCATTCAACTGGGTGGGTTTCTTTTCCCTCTATGCTCATTATAAAGAGCAGGCTATATAATTGTACTCTAGTTGTACTCACATTATACTACCATTTATATGTGCATTGTAATAAGCACATATGCATTTTCTCAACTGACCCTAAAAAAATACCATTGAGTTTGGTAGTATTACTATTATTACTTTAATTTTAGGGATAAGAAAATGAGGTTCAGAAAGATAAAATGATATGCCTACTAGTTAAGGCAGTGGTTCTCAGCCTTCCTGCGACCCTTGCATACAGTTCTTCATGTGGTGGTGACCTCCAACCATGAAATTTTGCTACTGTTATGCATCATGATGTAAATATCTGCATTTTCCGATAGTCTTAGGCGACCCCTGTGAAAGGGTCGTTCAAACCCCAAAGGGGTCACGACCCACAGGTTGAGAACCGCTGAGTTAAGGGGTCAGATTCAGATTTAGTAGGTCTGTGACTTTTTTAAAAATATATATTTTATTGATTTTTTACACAGAGGAAGGGAGAGGGATAGAAAGTCAGATGAATGAGAGAGAGACATCGATCAGCCGCCTCCTCCACGCCCCACACTCTGCACGCCCCACACTGGAGAAGTGCCTGCAAGCAAGGTATATATACGCCCCCGACTGAAATCGAACCTGGGACCTTTCAGTAAGCAGGCCGACGCTCTATCCACTGAGCCAAACAGGTCTTGGTGGTCTGTGACTTTTTCATTCAACAAATATTTACCAAGAGCCTCCTCTGTGCCAGATATTCTAGTACCCTGGGATATAGCTGTAAATTAGACAAAATGCCTTTCCTTATGAAGACCACTTTCTGGTAAGGGAGATAGAAGAAAAGCAAACAAATAAGTGAATACCACTTTAGATAATGAAAGGTGCTATGAAGAAAATCAAATGGGGGAAGGGAGGGACAAAGGGGGGATGGCAGACATATGTAATACTATCAATAATAATTTTTTTTTTTAAAGAAGGTCAAGTGAGGCATGGAGACACTCAAGCACTAATCCATAAGGAGACTTCGGGTAGCAGGAGAATAAACCTGATTTAGGTCATTACCGCTCACTGGCATCCTCATCACTGGCATCCTCATCCGGAGGCGAGCTGGGAGCAGAGACAGGAGCCGGCTGGCCAGCAGGCGGCGCCCAGGTGCTGGCCGGCCCAGTGTGGCCCCGCCCCCGCAGATAGGAACCGCGGAGGCCAGAAAGGGGTGTCGGGCGGAGCAGCCCACCTGCGGTGTCCCTTAGGCCGGCCGCTCGAGGATCCTGAGTCCTGGAGACCCAGACACTAGTGCGCTAGACCTTGGTGACTGCTGGCGTGCCGTCCACACTCCGGCGTCACGGGTTGGTTCCACCTCTGCCACGAGACCTTCCAGTCCCAGGAGACCCATCCAGGCCTGACCTCGCCCTTGTCCAGCGACCCATCCTGCGCAGGTGGTCCCTGGTCCTGCCTTGGGACCCTATCGTCCCCACGTGACTCTGACCGACCTCGCTCCCCTGCAGTCCAGCCCGACCCGTTACCCTCCTCTCCAATTTAGCGTCAGAATCCTCCTCACCCAAGGTGACCCCAGCTTGGCCTGGAAACCCTAACCCGCAACTTCTCTGCCTGAGGTTATTCTGACCCAATCTCGGGCCCTCCTGGCCTTCCCACCCTTTTAAACTGCTCCCAGTCACCGTGGTCACATCCCGGGATGCCCGGACTCCCTGCCCACCCCTATGGCCGTTTTCCAGAAAGTTCCCGGCCCTCCCAGGGCCTCATCCGCCCCAGCAGCACCGAACAGGGTCTCCGACCCAAAAGACGAGCCTGCCCACCAAGAGAGTGAGGTCGAGCTAGAGGTCCCAGAGGAGCAGGGGCACCCGACCAAAAACAGCGCTGAAGGGGAAATGGAAGCAAGCCAACGAGGGTCAAGGTTTCGGCATTGACTACTTCAGCGGCTTCGCAGCACCCAGGGATAGTTCTGCTCAGGGTCCCAAACCTCGCCAGGCTGGATGTCTCACGCCCCCTGTGGGCCGTGGCCCGGCGAACGAGGCACTGCGCAAGCGCGAGCGGGGCGGGGCGGGGCGTCTCGTAGAGGGAGGGGCACCCGCAGGGGCGACCCAAGGCGCACGCGCGAGCTAGCCGGCGCGCCCCCTGCAGGATCCTGAGCTGCCAGGTCTG
>PVJN01015011.1:0-45105 GCA_004026805.1 Lasiurus borealis | reverse complement strand
CCACCACCACCACCACCACCACCACCACCACCACCACCACCACCACCACCACCACCACCACCACCACCACCACCACCACCACCACCACCACCACCACCAGCCCTTCAGCGACGGTGCTCTGCAGAGGGAACAGGGTGGTTCCTGCTTTACGGCGGCCACAGGCGGGAGCCCGGACAGAAATAGGAGCCGCCAAGGCCCTTCCCGAGCCCTGCCCTGTCATTCCGGTTGGAGGTGAGGAAACGCCAGCCCCATCTCACACGCTTTTAGCAGCTGAGGGGGAGCACAGCCATTTCGGCCGCCACATCCAGTGTGCTCTGTGCGCTGGGGGTCCTGTGGCACTGCCATTCTGCGAGAGGGGACAGTGTTACTCTGAGCCACACCGGGCTGTGTAGGAGGAGTCTACACAACCAGGACACCACCGCCTTCATCATCAGGCAGCGGAGGTTCCAACCCTGTCAGCTCCTCTGCATCCTCACACCAATCCCAGGAGGTTAGCAAGGCAGAGGGCCGCCCTGATCGTGGGTTTCCTGGGAGCTAGTTAATGAAGAGCTGCTTAATCCACTCAGACCCAGCACAGGGGTCTCCTACTTGTTACCATCAGGCATTTAAAAAAAAATCACCCCATGTTCTCTATGCTTTCAAAGATTTTATGTACCAAGTTGCAAGCGATAGGTAAATCTGTTCTCCTCTAACTTTAATCAGAGACCACCATGATGGCCAAATGAAATTTCTACTGAGCAAGAGATAAGTGGTATTCTGAAACCGAGGAGCTGGGATTCCTTCCCAAAACAAAGAGATGTGACATTTTTGTTGGCGTGGGGTAGTTTCTTGGAGCTCCATGGACAGTCTCTGAGGGCTTTACCAAATGGCAGTATCTCGTGGACTCCTGTCGGATGAATGAATGCCCTCCCCGGAGCTTCGGGGACACCGGGAGGGGCGCTCTGAGCTTTGATCTACATGGCAGTCTCAGCAACACTCCCTGTGCCTAGGACAATGGTTGGACAATGGCCCGAGGAAGCAGTACTGGAGAAGAGGAAAGGACATAAGAGCGGGTGCTGGGAACAGGGCCTCAAGCCTGTGCCTAAGACACACTTTCCACTCTGATGATTCAGAGTCTTCCCCTGGTGACAGTCCCAAAGCCATAGGGGCCCGTAGGAAGCTAGTTCATACTCTATGGGCACAGCCCAAAGCCTTGCTCCTGCTCAGAATCCAAGGCTGAGCCTTTCTCCCGGAAAGGACACATTCCTAGAAGGGCAAGAAGTCCGGAACCCTCCTGAGAAGCCTCCTGGAAAACACACCCAATAGGCCTTCAGTTCTGGCCATACAGGCACATGGAGCCAGGCGACACTCTTTCTACCTGGACGCTCAGTTCTGGCTCACTAGAGACCTTCACCAAAGTGCCCCGAGAGAGTGACAGATCCTTACCCTAAACTGATCTGAGCATGAGCCATGGTTATTCAGTTAGAAATGCCAGGTTTTGTTCAAAATCGCAGGTATTGTAGACATATTAGTTGGATTAGAATCAAAAGAACATTTGTTTGACCCTAGCTGGTTTGGCTCAATGGGTAGAGTGTCGGCCTATGGACTGAAAGATCATGGGTTCAGTTCCAGTCAAGAGAAAGTTCCTCAGTTGTACCTGGCTCTGGTCATGGGGCATATGGAGCAACCGATTGATGTGTCTCTCTCACATCGATGTTTCTTTCTTTCTGTCTCTCCTCCTCCCTTCCACTCTCTCTAAAATCAATGGAAAAATATCCTCAGGTGAGGATTAACAGAAAAAGGACACCTGTTTGACTTTCAAGTCCATGACTTTATCTGTGCTACTCTCTCACTTAAAACTCTCATGTGAAAAACTTTTAAAAATCCTCTTCTCTTGTAAGTTCCACTGAAAGTCTATCTATTGTAGATATTACGAAGGGTAAAATGAAATGATGGCAACTTCATTAAATTAGAAAATGAGAAAAGTAAAACAACAGTTTAATAAATCAACAGAGTAAAATGAGTAAAGTAAAATCAAGTATATCAGTGAATTCACCAAAGCTGATTGAACTGAACTCACCCAATAGAAGACAAAGATGGTATGATACCATTAAAAGCTAAAATCCTGCTTAGAGGAAAAACACATGAAGTAAAGTGACAAAGGAAGATAGAAAATTAAATGCCAACAAAAAGGAAGCAGGAATAGCAGAGGTAGGGAGAAAATTAGGGCTCAAAACAAGATAAAAAAGGATACTGTGTATGATAAAAATATATAATTAAGAACATATAACAGTTATAAATGTAAGTAAATTCAATAATATAGATGTCAAAATCATAAGGCAAAAACTATAGAAATGCAAATCTACGCTAATAAAAGGATAATATGCTAATTAGGGCAGAAGTCTTCTGGAGGTCCATTGGGACAAAGCCACAGGCAGCCCTGAGCCCCTGGTGGCTGCGAGGCCTGGGACTCAGGACTTGCAGCCACTGCAGCCGGCAGAGGCAGCAGCAGCGGGGTGATGGGGACTGCGCTCTCCCCTCCCCTGATCAGCCCGGTTGCCTCCCACAGAGGAGGCCAGACTGCAGCTTAGGCCCGCTTCCCATGGGCTGCCAGTAGGACTTCCCCTGAGGGCTCCTGGACTGTGAGAGGGGGCAGGCTGGGCTGAGGGAACCCCCTTCCCAGTGCATGAATTTTCATGCACCGGGTCTCTAGTAGAATATAATAAAAATATAGTGTTGGAGGTATGCTTTGATTTTAGAACTGAATATATCTAATAAGCAAAGAGTCAGTAGGAGCAGAGTTTAAGTGATTGATACAAGTAGAAATTTGGAGTAACAAATACATAGAGAGCCTGACATTCTTCAAATGGAAAATGTATTTTGTTTGTATGTCCATGGAACATTTACAGAAATGTAAGTCAGGTACATGGTGACAAAGAAAATCTTTTATTTTTAATTGAGAAGTACAGATTTGTAGTTACTAAGTACTCATGAGGAGGGAAAGTACAGCACAGGAAAGAGTCAATAATAGTGTAACAACTATGTATGATGCCAGGTGAGTGCTGGAAATATCAGGGGAACACTTTGCAAAGTATATAATTGTCTAACCACTATGAACTACACCTGAAACTAATAAAAATAATATTTAGTGTAAATTATTATTGAAGAAAATTTTAAAATATATATACCAATTTAACCTCTGAACATAGGAGGCCTAGCACTAGTATTTTTTAAAGAAGTTTCCTAGCTCAGGTTAATGTGCAGCAAATGCAACATGCAAAGAAAAGAAAACAGGTATACTCATTGGGAAAGAAGTAAGGTTGCCAGATAAAGTACAGAACGCCCAGTTAAATTTGAATTTCAAGTTAACAATATATTAACAATATATGTCCCATATATTGCACGAGGCATACTTATTCTAAAAAACTATTCAGTTTATCTGAAATTCATTGATAACTGGGCATTCTGTATTTTTGTTTCCTATATCTGGTAACCAAGGAAGAGGATACAGAAATTCAAAGCTTTTAGAATTAATAACAATATTTGGTAAGGAGGCTTGGATACCAGATGCAATAACAATAATAAATGGATTTTTTACTCTAACAAGGAGTACATAGAAATGCAAATGGGGATATTTTACACTTATAACAGTGGCAAAAAAATAAAATATTTAGAAATAAATTTAGTATGAGAGCCATGAAAATAATAAAAGGAAACCTATAATACTTATTAAAAGACAGAAAATAATTTATGAACAAATTGTTCTTAATTAAAAATACTTAATATCATAAAATGTAAAAGTTCCCTAATGTGATATATAAGTTAATTTATATTTCAATTAGAATCTTAACAGGGATTTTCTTGGAATTGTATATTATCTTAAAGTTCATACAGAAAAGAAATGCCTGAGAATAGCTAAGAAAACTATGGAAAAAACAACAGTGGAATGAGACTTGCCTTAAAAGACAGGGAATTCTACAAAGCCACAAAAATCAAATAAATATAATATTTGTTATAAGTAGACAAAAATTAATGGAAACATCTAGAAAATCTAGAGTTAAAATAGTGGTATGCTTGTGAAATTAGTCTATGATAGGTGAGGTCATTCAATTTAGTGGGAAAAGCATGTATTATTCAATAAATGAGGCTGGAACAACAGGGTATCAATATGGAAGAATATACAAATAAACCACGTTATTGTAATATATAAAACTCCCAGGTTACACACAAAAAAAAATGAAAACCTTGCAAAAAATCCAAGAGAGTAAATATAAAGGGCTTCTGCAAGTCCGGAAGTTATAGACCTTGGAAAGAAGTTAGAGTTCTAGAAAAGACCTCATAGTCCTTAGAAAAACCTTACAGTCCTTGGAAAGACCTTATAGACCTTGGAAAGACCTTACAGTCCATGGAAAGACCTTCTGCTAGTCCAGAAGTTATAGAAGCAAATATGGATATATTTACTATCCTATATAATAAAAGGCTAATAAGCAAATTGTTGCCTCAACTGGGAGTTTGATCAGGAGTTCAACCTGAGTTCGATCAGGGGGTGGGGCTGGCCAGACAACTGCCTGTGGCCCCTCCCCATGGTTAGGCCTGCCCCCAACTGCCCCATCAGGGGCGGGGCCAGCCCTCCAACCACCTGTGGCCCCTCCCCCCTGCCAGCCAGGCCCCATCGCCCTATTGGAGCAGGCTGGCCAGACTCCACCCATGCAAAAATTCATGCACCTGGCCTCTAATATAAAATATAACAACTTTTGTATGATAAAGGTAATATGAACAAAGTCAATTAACAATAGGTGTGAATTAAAATTTGTAATACAAATGACAGAGGGTTAGTTTGTATACTATACAAAAATACAATACAAAATAAATTAAAGGTGAATAACCCAAAATAAAAATGACCAAAAATATCAATGTACAATCCACAATAAAGCAAGTCCAGACACATGAAAAGATGTTCAGATTCTCTAGTAGGCAGATCATGCAAATTAAAGCACTTATGAGATATTTTATACCCATCAGATTCACAAAGCATAAAACTACGACATCTATTAGTATAAATGAGGGAAAAGGGAATTTTCATAAGCTGCTGATGGAAATGGCACTGCCAAATATTTTTTGGAAGACAATAGAACAACAGCACTTAATTTTAAAAGACATTTACTATACTAACCAGCAATTGGGACTTCTGGCTGACTATCCCATTAGTAGGAGTGGATTAGTACCCCTATTTAGGGACATACGTTCAATATTTATTGCTTTGCCGTAGTGGCAAAGAGCTGGAAACAAAGTAAACAACTATTAAAAGCAGGATGGCTGAATAAAGACTGGTCTGTCATAGCATTGAATTATTATATAGCAATTAAAAAGAATAAATTAATAAGCAAAATGTTCATGGCAGCACTGTCCATAATAACCCCAACTCTTATCAGTAATAGAATGGATAAACAAAGTCTGGTATATCCACACAATAGGATATTATACAGTAAGCAAAATAAACAAACTACAACTACTATGAATGTTATAATTTCATACCAAAAAAGTATGTCCTGAATGGTTCTAAATCTATAAAGCACCAAACAGGCTTAAAAAAAATCAATGCTCTTAAAACTAAGATGATGGTTACCCTTGAGTTGGGGTGGAGGGTGGGGGTAAGGTTCATGAAAGAATGCATAATGGGAATCCCGGGACACTGTTAATGTCTGTTTCTCAACCTGGGTGGCGGTTACATGGTTGTATTCACGGTGGAAATTCGCCAAATAGTATACTCATGATTAGTGCATTCAAAAAAGAAAATGAATTAGAACAAGGGCCATTTGGCTATTTATAACATCATTCTCGGGCCATTCAAAATTATCAACTTAAAAATGAGCCTGCTATATCCGGTCAAACATTTCATTACCTCACCCCTAATGCCTGGGCAGGGCTGGATCACATGGTTGTGTGGGACTTATATGGACCGTGGGCTGGGCATTCCCCAGCCCTGAATTAGAGCCATTGAGTTTGCAGGGATTTCAGAGAAAAAGCAGAATGCAGAAAATTATGTATAACATAATCCCATTTTTATACAATATGCAACATAAATCGCCCTTGATTATGTAGTACTATGTAAAATATGTACACACGAGGCCTATATATAGGTTTAGATGGAACATGGCTTCCCTAGGTGAGGGAGAAGGAATGATAAAGGCCATGCTTGTGTTGGGGGAGGAGAGGTTAAAGGAAGAAAAGTACCCCTGTTCAAAAATATATATACTAGGATCCCATTTATGTCAAAACACAAACTCCAAAATCAAAGAGGAAAATACTTAAAAATAAGTTCGACCAAAGTTTAAAAATTGAGACCTGGTAAATGACACATGTATAATTCAAGCACCTGGTAAATGACACATGTTGTATGAACATTCAATCATTGTCCAGATAAAAATATGAAGCCCTCAAGAATATTGACAAATAGCAAATAAAAAAGTCTACGGTACTTACCAGCTTCTAGAAACGTAGTAGACTCAGACAATCTGAAAATCCTTTTCCTATAATCACCTAGAAGTACTGGGTAAAATGTAACATAATTATTTTACATGTACAGCGAGGCTCATAAAAAAGCAAATCTCCGGGTGCCAGAAACAAAGAGGGAAGTGACAAAGCGGAGGGGTGAGTGCCTGAGCTACCGGGGATGGGGAGTTTTGTCTCCAGAGCCCAGGGCTCTGGCAGTAATCCCCTCACAGCAGTAGCAAATGAGGCTTTGGCTTTGGGAGGTAGGGAATTGGAACTGAGAGCTTTGCATAAATCCAAGACCCTCGAAGGACTATTCTATTTATGAAAGATTTATAAACAAGACAGACCACAGGGCTTTAGGTGGAAGGAAAGAAGAAAAGCTGAGAATACTAAACCACAGGCCCACAATTCACATTGCTTTTTACTCTCCGCACATCTCAGAAACTCCAGACTAAAAAATAATGAATTATTCCTCAAGCAGAGACACTCCTGAGGCACAACAAAGGCTTCTCTGAAGAGGTGCTCTTACACCCCAAACATCATGGAGTTTTCACAGAAAAAAAAATACAAGCCAACATGTTAATGATTAATTCACAATTTTAAAAAAAACAACACAAGATCTAAGAATGAACAATCCAACCTGATCGAGAGTTTGTACATAAGACAAACATACAATTACACCCAAACAAACTCCAAATACAGAGAGATAACCAGAATGAGATTATAAATGGAATATATATAAAATGCCTGAAGACTAGAAGGGAAACAATAAAATCATTAGAATTAAACCCTATGAAAAAAAGAGAATGCAGAATTAAAAGACAGAACAAAAGCAAACACTATAATATATGTTGGAATTAATCTTTTTTAAAAAGATTCCAATAATGATGAGAAATACTTTATTAAAAGACATTAGCAAAAGACTAAAATAATCAGGGGAAAATACACCATGTTCATGCACAGGAAAACTCAATACAGTAAAGATGGCAATTCTGTCCAGATTAATCTATAAATGTAATACAGTTTCCATAAAAACCCAACAGGGGATTTCCCAGAATTAACAAGCTTCTCCTAAAATGTGTACAGAGGACTAAAGGATCAAAGAAATGTTGAAGGAGAACAAAGGTAGAGGAAAAGAATTCATAATAGCAAATACCAAGACTATTATAAGCTGTAGTATTTAATACATGAGGTATTCGTCAGATGAGAGACCAGAGAGACGGTTGGATCTTAACAGAAAGCCTAGAATTAGAGCTTAAAATGACGGAGCTTAATATGACAGAGGTGACATTTCAAATTAGCAGGAACGAATGAACAATTCAGTAAACGGTGCTTCGACATCACACCCCAAAATTTCCAGTGGGCGGGAGAGCTAAATGCTTTTGAAAAGTAAAATGTTTTAAAACTTTTTGAAGAATACTATTATGGTAGATTCTCATTATTTGCAATACGTAGTTATGTTCTCTATAAATCTCTGACCACCGAATTTGCAAATTGTTCTTAGGGAAATAATTGTTCCTTTGGTCACTGATAACATTTCTGTCACTCAATCAACAACATAACTTTGTTTAATGTTTGTTTCTGTTTAAAAACACCACATTTAATACATATTGTTGGTTAACACTGAGCTTACGGCTAGCAACACGATCACTCATGTCTGAACCGAGTAATTTTCTCCATAAAGCACTCACCACTTTCTTGCACTTAGGAACACTAGACAGCACTTCAATACTACATTTGGGGGGCATTATATAAACAGCAAGATCGCCAACAAGAAACATAAAAATGAAAACAAAACACTAAAAAAATAATCCCATGGGACACGAAATAGACTGTCAAGACACTTGTTTACAGCAAGAGAGCTGGAAGAAGGCGGACCATCACTTTGTTCGACCTCAGGTGGGGACATTGTGACTCAAAATGTCCATTACTTTGCACATAGTCACCATAAATATTGATTTTATAAATAAATCTTAATGAGTACATTGCAAATATAAAAGCTGTGAATAATAAGGATCAACTGTACCTTTATGATATTTCCATGGTTGGAAAGGATATTTCTGGGGTTTGGTAAGATTAAAAAATTACAAATTATAAATAAAAATTCAAAACTTTGCTTGAAAATATACGTCAGAAAGAAAGTGAAAAGTCAAGTCACACACTGGGAGAAGGTATCTGCTTCCCAATAAAGAATAGTGGGTCAGCATCAAGAACTTTAAAGTTCCTAAAATCAGTAAGAAAAAGACAAACAGCTGCAGTATTATAATAAGCAAAGGATAAGAACAAGACTTTCTTAGAAAATAGAATGACCAACAAACTCATAAGATGCTCAGGATCACTTGTAATACAGAAATATAAATTAAAAGTGAGATATTTCACAACTCTATAAACACACACACACACAGAGGGTTGGGTAAAAGTAGGTTTACAGTTATTCGCATGGAAAATACAATAATAAATAATAACGTAAGAATAAACTGTGTTTTTCATGTATGTACTCACAACTGTAAATCCACCTTTGCCCATACCTGTATATATATATATATATATGCTTTGTAAAATTGAATTGTGGTTAAGCACAGGCCATATCGGGCAGAAGTTTTACAACATTAAAGAGCAATCTTTAGTAAAATCAAAGTACATTTTTAGGTAAATTTTCCAATAAAGGCAGATCATTCCAGAGATTAGAAGCCCAAGGGAGAAAATAAGAATTCGAGAAAGAACCGGAGACTCAATAACCAGATGATTTAGGAAGCACCAACAAAAGGCCATCGGCTACTGGCCAGAGATTGGACATTTCTGAAAACCACGCTCCCGGGATCACCAGTGGCTTTTCATGTGAGATAACGGGCAGCTCTGTGCATATCAGGTTGTACGCAGGCAGAACACTCCTCCTTAAGCTTCTGTTCTTCTGGAACCACTCTTAGCGCCAAATTCTGTATCCATCAGGGTTCAACCAGAGGCGAACCCATAGGCGACACACACACCATCCCCATCCATCCCTCCCCTCGGAGAAGTAACTTGTGCAGATGTGGAGCTGGCTAAGCGGACTGTCACACTGTAGACACCATACCTGCTGCTGGTCCTTGAATCCCGCAGGGCAGGCAGTCAGGAGGGAAGGTCCGGAGCAGGCTCAAACCCACGGGCTCTAACTGGCACGAGCATGGACTGAGTCCATCACTGTCGCCTATGGCCTTGCTGAGCAGGTCATTCTGCAGAAGCCAGGGCCCTTTGTCACAGAACTAAACACGCACACCTGGCCCGGGACTCAGAGAAGCTGACAGGATCCAAGCGGATGCAGTGATGCAGGCCTGGCCGGGCGTCACACCATCACGTGCATCAGCAGCTCAGCAACGCTGTGTAGGAGCCACACAATGGCTGCGCTCCCCTTGGTCTTCCATCTCTCTCAAGAGTCTCCCTCATGGCCTACCTTCACTACAAACACACAAGAAAGGGCATTCTGAGAAATGTAATTCAGCCTATTCAAGCTGACACATTACAAAGCCATCACATTCTTTAACATGTGTGTGTCTCTTTGAGTCCTCCTTTTGTTCTTGAGTCAGTTTTAGTAAATTTTATTTTCCCCTAGGGAATCATCCATTCTCCAATTTTTTTAAAAAAAATTATTGGGATAAAGTTATTCACGGTATTTTTTAGCAATTTCTGCCAGAGCTTGTTATATCCTTTTTTGGTCATTGATATTATCTTCCTATATGGTTTCTAATTTCATTGCATTATGATGAGAGAATATGGTCTCTTTGTTACTGATTGCTTGCTATTTGAGATATTTTTAGTGGTTTAATACAGTGATTTTCAACTGGCATTCTGCAAGAATTTTTATAACACCCAATACCTGATCGTTCAGTCAGGAGCACTGATCTCTTTTCCCTTATACTGTCAAATAAAAATAAAAAAAAATGACAACAGCCAACACAACAATAGCCATCCAGTGTGAATGAATCAAAATTATACCTATTATTTTTTGCCAGATTGGCAAAAATATAGTTTTTGGTGTATCGTAGAATTTTTGTAATTATTTTATGTGTGCCATGAGATGAAAAAGGTTGAAAATCACTGGTCTAATATATGATCAATTTTTAAAATGTTCTGTATGTGCATAAAAATAATATGCATGCTTTAAAATTAATTACAGAGTATATACATACAGACACACACATAATTAGGAGGATTAATTTGGTTGTCCAATCTTCTATATACAAACTTATTTACATGATCAATTACTGACAGCTTTATTCAAAATCTTCCTCTATTTCTTCTAGTAGTTACGTCAATTTTTGCATTATAAATTTTAAAGCCCTTTTATTATATGCATGTTTAGAAATGTTATATCTTCCTGGTGAATCACCCCTTTTAGCATTCAGTAATGACCTTTTTTTATGCCTAATGATATTCTTTGCCTTAAATTCTATCCTGTCCAATGTTAACATTGCTATGATTTTAAATATGCTCTTTTTTCCTACCCCATAGGGTTTTCTTTTACTTTCCTACCAGCTCAAGTTATACATTTAAAAACATGTTTGTTATATTTTATCCATTATTTTGGTGTATATAGCAGGCAGTGTTATAGAAAATATATCTGCCCTGGCATACTGACAGATCTAGAAGTTCTCAAACTTAGAGAAAAATTAAAATACACTTGCCTTTCAACAGAAATCTCCTCTTGTGTTGGATATGCCACCAGAATAGCAGAACACATTGCACAATGTATACATACCCGAGGCCTCATCTTTCCCATGAAGGTGTCAAACCATATTCAAGGCAGGGCTCACACTGAGTGTTCACTTTGTATCTCCAACGAACAAAAAAAAATAGTATGTTTTCAAATAATATATTCCCACAGCTTACCCTGAGAATCTGACATAGCCCCCAACCCTGAAGGGTGGTTCCCCCACAATTAAGAATTACTGGTATATGGTTTCACTAAAGAAGATTACGATTGCAAGCTGGAAATATTTTATTACATCAACAGTTCGGTATTCCTCCTCCTATTCCTCGGCCAATTACAGATGGTGTAGTTTCTTCGGTGTTCTACAGGTTTCTTTCTTGTGGTATGTATGTTTCTAAACTGCTCTGGTCTCCTGGTTAGTGGACATCAAAAAGACCAACACTTGGCTCAAACTCAGTTTCTCTCTAGAAAGGTACGAGTTCTATCCTTGGAGCTGACATTTAGCCTAGTCTTAACAAAACAGCTCACTAGGCGCTTCCTATGCCCACATTACAGGGCAGAAACTGGCTCTATTGTTTCTACTTGTGGTACCGCAGAAGATTGTACTAGCGATTATATTCATCAGATGGATGGAAAGCTCTGGTTCTTAATGAGCAAGCTGGGTGTTGGATTTGCTCAGGCTGTCAAGCTGGTGTACCACATAGAAAGCCTTTAAAAACTCATTAAAGTCGATGCTGCCATCTTTGTTCAAATCCATTCTTTCAGCCAGTTCATCGACTAGGGAATCACCGATATGAAGGTTGTAGTGACTACAAAAAAGTTTCCACATGGAATGAAATTCTTCCATAGAGATGAGACCTAAAAGAATACAGGAGAAGGCTGTGAGTGTTCGTTTTAAGACCCACCGAAGGAAACCATACAGACCGAATAGCCCCAATTTGAAGTTTACTAACATGCAGAGGGAAAAGGCATGCTGGCGCTCAATCTTTAAGAGCGTTGCAAACAATAACCCTGTTGTTGTTTTTATAGGCAATAATTTACTTTTGTGTTTTTACCATTAATTTTTTGGTGTTCAATAATCTCTGTAGTTAAGGATTATCTGATGATTTTTTTTTAAAGTTTGAAAATATGGGTGGTGGGCACACAATGCAATAGACAGATGATGTATCATAAAATTGTACACTTTAAACCTATATAATTTTATTAACGGATATCACCCCCAATAAGTTTAACTAAAAAAATAAAGTATTTCTGCAAGCAATAAAAAGTTTGAAAATAAGTAATTGTGCATCAAAGCTAAGCAGAAAATGAGTTTCCATAGCCCTCAGTCCCAAAAATAGAATCTGAACTCTAAGAATGATTTTTCTTGCCAGGAGTAATTACGATGTTTAAACGGACAGTGAATTATCTTTTCATCTGTGCTGGTGACTTATAAAAGGATCTATTCTTGTCTGACTAATGGATACATAGGCCTATATAGGAGCATATAGTCTTGAATACAGAGAAACAAACTAGCCTTCGCTCACTGCTGGTGAGAACTAATCAAAGTTCCTTTACCTGAGTGATCAGAGTCAATGACATTAAAAATGATTTGCAGGTCAGATCGGTATCTGTACAGGGTTTCAATGAGAGCTGACTGAGCCTAAAATAAAGATTTTCTAAGCGTTAGAACATGAAATTAATAACATAGATCAGTTTTAGTAAATATAACAAACATAAAACACCGCCGATTCAAAGTAGGGGATTTAGATAGCCATTCGAAAAGGCAGGCCTCTCTAATCAGATAGAAGACCATGCTCTTGTGTTCTGAGGGTCTGCAGTCTGCACTCCCCAAGGGGCAGGGCCAAAGCGAATCAGGAAGCAGTAAATAACAGTGGCCAACATTTACTGAGAGCGCCTTGTGGTGTGCCAGGCTCTGCGCTGAGAGTTTTTCTGTGGATTGTTTCCGGCCGTCCTTAACACAGCCCCAAGGAACAAAACTACTATTATGTACTATTATGTCAATTTTACAGATTAAAGAGCAGAAAGGCAAAGTAAGTTTCCCAAGGCTCATATAGTTGGCAGGTGGGATTTGACTCTCAGCTGCCTGACACCAAGGCCTATGCGCTCAGTCACCATGGTCAACTGCCTCTTAAGTGAGGCCCAAAGTCTCCTTCCTGTGAATATGTGAGGCTCCCACCTGCACTTCTACTTCCTCCCTCTGCTCCTAACTTCTCACTCCCCTGCAATCAATTCCCATCAGCTTACTTGCAGCCCAATGTTATAACTAATTGCTGATGAGTCATTAATTAATAAGTTTGGGGGAGGAGGGTCTGACAACTCTTCCTGGGGTATGTCCATTTTAATAAAGGATTTTAAACTGTAAAAGTCCTTAAGGTGCCTGGCCAGCATGGCCCAGTGGTTGAGCATCAACCTATGAACCAGGAGGTCACGGTTCGATTCCTGGTCAGGACACACGTTTAGGTTGTAGGCTTCATCCCCAGTGGCGGGCATGCAGGAGGCAGCCAATCAACTATTCTCTCTCATCACTGATGTTTCTATCTCTTTCTTCCTCTCCAAAATCAATAAAAATATATTTTTAAAAGTCCTTAAGGTATAAAATGCCATGTCAGTATGACTATACACTCACACTTCAATAGGGAATATGTTGAATATTTTAAAGAGAGTGTTATATGAAAGACTGGATGTCACATCTGCACTTCTGCTGGACAGCACGTAAGAGAGGAATCACACATGTGACATGATTTGCGTGCAGAAGCTTTTTCTCTTTTTTGCTCATTAGAATGCACACTTTCCTGAACAGACCACAATGCACCTGGGAGATCTTCCCTAAAATTGCATTCCTGTTCATTAGATGATTCCACTCCCAACTTTTCAAAAGACCAAGTTACCCTTACAGGTTGCCCACCGGGTGTTATAGCCAGGTTTTAGCCGGGGCTGTTTCACTTGCCTCTTTCACGGGTTTTTGAATGTGAATATCGTGGAAGCAGGTCATGTAGTCAATATTCCCATCTTGGTCTGTGAGAACCAGATGTGAACTCAGGGTTCTCCACGGTAAGTTCAGGCCCAGAATGTTCTCCATGGAAAAGGCCCACTGGCCCATGGAAATTTTTCCTAACGATAACAACCACAAAGAACAAGGAAAGAAAAAAGAGCCTATTAATTGGGTCATAATTTGGTTTTAAAAATGCAACCTCCTCGAGGAAGCCAGTGGAAAGCCTAGGGTTCCAATGCCAGGGTACCTCCTGCTCCCCTTTCTACTTTGTCCTTCCAGGGGCCACGGCTCCAAGGGAGGAACTACTAAAGCAAGTCTTTGGTATTCCACAGCTCTTTCCTTTACGTTATTGTGCAAGCACTCAGACTTTGGGTGTTACATGTCTTTTTCCTTTTTTGATTAACAAAATAAAGTATTTTATAAGAGAAGATTTGAAATGCAAAAGGATATAAAGAAAAAGTGATATAAAGGACAAAAGATTACTTTTATCTTTAACATTTTGACTTATTATTCACTTTTTACTTTCCCAGATTAAATACCCTTTAATCCCCTAATATGATAGGTAGTTTTTCAAAATATAAATCTTTATTTTCCTGATTATTAAAGACATGCTTATTTGAAATGCTTTTGAATAAACAGAAAATAAAACAATATTCACCATTTATATGTCCACTGTACTGTTGATAGACACCGGATTATCTCCAGTTTGGGGCTATCACAAATAGTGCTGCTAAGGACATTTCTGTGCATGCCCTCTTGGTGCATTGAACCTATAGCTCATTTTGGGGACAATTTATATCTTGACAACACAGGCCCTTGAACATAGTAATATCTACCCATTTATTTCAATTCTTTTTCATTTCTTTTAGTAATATTTTAGACATCTTATATGTCAATTACTTGGTTTCGTCCTTGGTACTTGATTATCTATTATAAATGGTATATTTTAAGGTTTTATTATCTATAAGTTAATTGCTAGCTACATAAATTATCAATTTATTATTACTCAGCTCCAAATGTACCTTTCCTTGCCCTGTTTTGTGATTATTGGAGCTGAATCCTGTAAATATATATATTTGCAGCTGGTATAATGTCAGGCTTTGTCAGCAGAGGGATCAGGAAGACAGACATGGCAGAAGAAATGGTTTTTGATGCTTTGCTTCGCACTCGCCAGTGAATTTAGATGACACCACAGTGGTGCCTCCCTTGCCAGCAGTGTGCGGGACACAGTGGTGCACACCTCGAAGAGTTTTGCTGGTATTACAGGGGGTGGCTTCATCATCTCCAGCCCTGTCCCTCTAGCTGCAGACCAACCCTGACCTGAGACATAGCCGTGACCTTCTACCCCCTGCAGTGAGCCACAGTCACATCCCCTCCGATGAGGTCTAAATGTTAGCCTTGGTTGGAAGTAGGAGGCTCTTCCAAGTTTGTTCCTTCCTTGGGTACCCTCTCTCAGCTTTAGAGATAATAGCTGTTCCCTGCACTTCCTATTCCTATATTCTTTTATCTCTTTTAGTAATTAATCATTTTTTACTAGTTAATAATTCTTTAAAGTAAGTTTCACTGTTCAAAACAGTGTTGTGGTTTCTATCCCCTGAATAGGCTCTGACTAATACATAGAGGCATTTTATTTTTTTCTTTTTGAATTCTTATGGTTTTAACTTGCCTTATTTCATTGACTAATATCCCTAGTAAAATGTTGAACAGTATTAAGAGTAGGCATCTGTATTAGTTTCCTATTGTTGTTATAACAAATTTACCACAGAATTAGTGGCTTAAAAGAATATAAATTTATACTCTTAGATTTCTGGAATTTCAAAGTCCAAAATCAGTTTCATGGAGAAAGGAGAGGCAGCCTAGAGATTTATCAAACTTACTGTGAGGCTGGTAAATGCACTATAATTCTGCCTCTAGATTCTAGCTATTTTTTAACAGGCAGGCCTTCCAGAGTGTCTAGTCTGACATATTACCAAAATAGAATTTAAATTCAGGATTGTTGTTTGAAAGAAGCTTACTGAAAAGGAGGACTATGCTTTTTTCCAAGGATATAGTGGATTATATTTTACTAGAGGCTCAGTTCACGAAATTCATGCAAGGGGGGGGGGGTGTCCCTCAGCCCAGCCTGCACCCTCTCCAATCTGGGATCCCTCTCATAATCCAGGACTGCTGGCTCCCAACCGCTCATCTGCCTGCCTGCCTGATTGCCCCTAACTGCTTCTGCCTGCCAGCCTGATCACCCCCTAACCACTCCCCTGCCAGCATGACTGACACATAACTGCTCCCCTTCTGGCATGATTGCTCCTAACTGTCCTTCCCTGCTGGCCTGGTCATCCCTAACTGCCCTCCCCTTCAGGCCTGATTGCCCCCAACTGGCCTCCCCTGGAGGCCTTGTGCTCCCTAACTGCCCTCCTGGAGGCCTCTTTCCCCCCACTTCCCTCCCCTATAGGTCTAGTCCCTCCCAACTACCCTTCCCCTCCTGGCCTGGTCCCGCCCCCCAACTGCCCTCCTCTGTAGGTCTGGCCTCTCCCAACTGTCCTCCCCTGCTGGCCATCTTGTGTCCACATGGGGGTGGCCATCTTGTGTGTTGGAGTGACTGTCAATTTGCATATCACCCTTTTGTTAGATAGGATTTTATCTCTGTCATTCCTCACTAGTAAAAATAGAGAAATGAGATCTTAAGAAAGCAAAGAAAATAAAAACAGATCTGTATATAACCTGGCATGTTAAGAAATGATAAGCATTACATAATTTTATTACCTGATTTAGTGTGGTCTTGAAGTTGGAAACTATGAATGAGATCAGTTTTTCGTGAAACCATTCTCTCTTTCAGTATCCTGATGGCACTACTTTCAATGGTGTTCACCCTATGTTAAGAAAACAATTATTAGGTGAAAATTACATAAACTATCATGTTCTGTTTCATTTTAATGTACTATATTACCACTCACCAGTTTCTGCTTTAAGAAAAGTTTTAATTGATTTCAGAGAGAGGAAAGGAGAGGAAGAGAGACAGAAACATCAATGATGAGAGAAAATCATTGATTGTTTGCCTCCTGCACACTCCACATTGAGGATCTAGGTTACAACCTAATGTGTGTTGACCAAGAATCAAACCATAACCTCCTGATTCATAGGTTGACGCTCAACCCCTGAGCCACACCAACTGGGAAATAAAAACATTAGCCTGCTATATTTAGTCAAACATTTAATTAATTCCTTGGCAGGGCCAGACCACAGGATTTCGTGGGCCATATAAAGCCTGCGGGTCAGGAGTACCTTACCCCTGTTATATACCACATTAAAAGAATAAAGGATAAAAACCACACGATCATCTCAATAGATGCAGAAAACATATTTGACAAAATTCAATATTCTTTCATGATAAAAACACTCCACAAAGAAGGTATAGAAGGGAACTTCCTCAACTTGATAAAAGGCATTTGCAAAAAACAACACAGCTAATATACTTAATGATGCAAGACTAAATGGTGTCCCTGTTAAGATTGGAAACAAGACAAAAATATCTGCTTTCACCACTTCTATTCAACATTGGTCTGAAGGTTCTAACCAGGGCAATTAAGCAAGAAAAAGAATTAAAGACATCCAGATTGGAAAACAAGTAAAACTATCTCCATTCACAGATAATATGATCTTGCATATAGAACATCCTAAGGAATCCACTAAAAACTAATAGAACTAATCAAGAAATTCATCAATATTGCAAAAAACACAAAAAATAAATTGTATTTCAAAACACTATAAATGAATCATCCAAACATGTAATTAAGAAAAGAAATCCAGCTTCTGCACAGCGAAAGAAATCAGCATCAAAATGAAGAGAGCCCACTGAATGGGAGAACATATTTACCAATGATACATTTGATAATGGGTTAATTTCCAAAATATATAAAGTACTCATACAACTTAACAAAAGGAAGACAAACAACCCAATCAAAAAATGGACAGATCTAAACAGATACTTCTCCAAAGCAGACATACAAATTCCATTTGGAAAAATGAGACATATGGAAAAAATGTTCAACACCACTAGTCATTAAAGAGATGCAAATTAAAACAATAATTAGGTACCACTTTATACCTGCCAGGATGGCTACCATCAATAAATCAACAAACAAGTGCTGGTAGGAATGTGGAGAAAAGGGAACCCTAGTATACTGCAGGTGGTAATGCAGACTGGTACAACCAATATGGAAAACAGTGTGGAGTTTCCTCAAAAAATTAAAAATGGTACTTCCATTTGACCCAGTGATCCCACTTCTAGGAATATATCCTAAGAAATCTGAAATCAGAAAAAGCATATGCACCCCTATGTTCATAGCAGCGCAATGTACAATAGCTAAGATCCAGAAACAACCCAAGTGCCCATCAGTAGGTGAGGGGATAAAAAAAACTGTGGCCCATTCACACAATGGAATGCTATTCAGCACTAAAAAAGAAGGATCCCTTACCCTTTGAGAGAACATGGATGGACTTGGAGAGTATCATGGTGAGATAAGTCCACCAGAGAAAGACAAGTATCACATGATCTCACTTACATGTGGAATCTAATGAACAAAATAAACTGACAAACAAAATAGATCCAGAGACAAAGAAACATGCAACAGACAGGATCCTTATAGGGAAGGGAGGAGGGGAGAGAGCAATAGAAAAACATATGTATATATGTATAACCCATGGACTTAAGTGAAGCCTGGGGAGGGGAAATGAGTGGGAAGGAAGCGAGGTCAATGGGGGGAAAGAGGGGACATCTGTAATACTTTCAACAATAGAGATTTTTAAAAAAGAAAAGGACTCCACTTACTTTAGTACCAAAAACAATAAAATACTTAGAAAGGAATTTAACAAAAGACATCCAAGACTCGCACACTGAAAAGCACAACACTGTTTAAGGAAATGAAAGGTCTAAATAATTAGAATATGGATTGGAAGACTTAATATTGTTAAGCTGCCAATAGCCACAAAATTGATCTACAGATATAAATTAATCCCTATCAAAATCCCAGTTGGCATTTTTTGCAGAAGTTGAGATGCTGATTCTAAAATTCACAGACAAATGTCAAGGACACAGAATAACCAAAACTATCTCAAAAAAGAAGAACCAGGTTCGACTTACATTTCCCAGTTTCAAAATTTACCACAAAGGTATAGTGATCAGGACAGACAAAACTACAGGTTACAGGGCTGGGTGATGGGGGGACTTTTTTTGTTTACATTCCATTAAGGACTGGATGTTCACCACTTTCTCCATCAAAAGAGATGTATAAATTTAAAAATTGCTCTTCTTGTCAAATATGAATATGTATTCGCTACTTTGTGTCTGGAACTATTTCTATGCCAAAGAGTAAACAATCAGTAGTTGTCTTCACCCTCGTGGCTGTTCTTAGCCACTTTAGATTGGTTCTGTTTGTTCACCAGGACCAGTGTTCGGAATTCCCCTCAGAGTATACGCACCTTTGATGAAGAGGTTCTAAGCATGTTGCCTCCGTGACTTGATACTGGAAAAATCGGAGGGTGGCACAAAAACCCACCTTGATGTAAGCACCTCTATTGCTGCCTTCTTCATAATAATTAGAAGCAGAAAATACCGTGATGACCTGATTAAAGAAAAAAGAGGATCAAGTTTACATAGAGGTAATTCTTAAAATGTCCTTCAGTAAAGTCAGAAATAGCTCAAGTCTTAAAAAAGCAAAAATCAAACGAAGTTCAGAATCCATACAAATTATTCAATATTCAGGTCTGTCAAGATTTCCCGTGATTCCATTGGAGAGAAAGAAGGCTTTTAAGTCAGTGTCCCCAGAAGTACTGATTTCTAGCCTTGATCCTCACAAGGTATGGCCTTGCCATCCTGTGTATAATCTCAGCTTCAATCTTAGAATCCTCCTTCATGCTCTTTTTTGCAAATTCTAAATTTTCCAAGGCGATAAAGCCTTTATTTTCTTTCCTTGTGATATCTGAGCTTTCAAAATAAAACTTGTCTAGTATCAGTCTTTTGCTTTTGCTTTTGCTTGGAACTGATTGATTTAGAGGGCCCAGGCCCCGCCACAAAACCAGTGCTTCAAGGGCACAGAAATAGTGGCTAAAATAAGGGACCACGACCACTCTGTTGGCCTTGGGGCTATGGTGGAGGATGGAGGGTAACATCTGTCAGCGACAAGAAACCTTGCTTAGGTCAAGTCCTGTCCTAATAAGTCACTGCTATTTCCTCTCCATTTTCTGATTACCAACAATCCTATATAATAAAAGGGTAATATGCAAATTGACCCTAATGGCAGAATGACCAGGAAAGACCTGTCGCTATGAAGTGCACTGACCACCAGAGGGGAAACGCTCAATGCAGGAGCTGCCCCCTGGTGGTCACTGCGCTCCCACAGGGGGAGCTCTGCTCAGCCACAAACCAGGCTGATGGCTGCAAGTGTAGCAGTAATGGTGAGGGCCTCTCCCATCTCCTTGGCAGCGATGAAGATGTCTGACTGCGGATTAGGCCTGCTCCCCATGGGACAGCCCCTGCGGGCTTCCAGGCTGCCAGAGGGATGTCTGACTGCCAGCTTAGGCCTGATCCTTAAGGTGTGGGCCTAAACCAGCAGGTGGACATCCCCCAAGGGGTCCTGGACTACGAGAGGGTGCAGGCCAGGCTGAGGGCCCCCCCTGAGTGCATGAATTTTTGTGCACCAGGCCTTTAGTCTCTAAATAATACTTGCCTTAATTATCTCACAATTGTTAGTAAGAGCCTAAAATGTACTAATGGTTAAGAAAAGCAAAAGTGTTGAAATAGAAGGAAATGACATGCAAATTTATATTCTTTTGTATTCATCACTGGTAAGTATTAGAAAAAGGGGCATCCTAGGACAAACTGGGACAAGATACCAGTTCCTCAGTCCTGACCTCGTCTGGCCTTATCACACGCCCCTGCAAGAGTACAATATATTGGCGACTGCAGCTTAACTACCTGCAGTGAGTGACTTCCTTGAGTGAGTAGAGGGGAAGTGTATTTTGTTGCTCTCCCCTGCACCAGGAACACGCAAAGGTGAAAGAGAGCAAACAGGATTCACAGCTGCCCTTTATGTGCTCAATGAAAATAAGTATATTCTCAACCCCACCTTACTGGAGAATTGTCTTCCAATCAGTAAAAGCCTTTCTCTGTGTGTACTTAGTGTTGCATGTCAGTTTCTCTCTTTGGGATTAGGGAATGTTATGGAATTAAACCAAATATCCCTTAGCAATGGTTCTCAACCTGCCTAATGCCACCACCCTTTAATACAGTTCCTCATGTTCTGGTGACCCCCAACCATACAATTATTTTCGTCGCTACTTCATCACTGTCATTTTGCTACTGTTATGGATCATAATGTAAATATCTGTGTTTTCTGATGGTCTTAGGCTGTACACAGTGGTTCTCAACCTGTGGGTCGCAACAGTTCTAAGTCAGAAGGATATAGCCTGAGGGCTTCCAGATCGGAGAGGGTGCAGGTCAGGCTGAAGGACACTCCTCCCACCCCCATGCACAAACTTCATGCACCAGGTCTCTAGTCCTGGGAATAAAGACTGTGCTTGGGGGAAGGATGTCTATAATGGTGTCACCAACAATGTTAGCTTACCTTCCCATCATGGCAGACTTCGTACCCTTCAGGCTTACATTCGTGAGACCTAATGAGCAGTTTCAAACGGTTTTTATTGAGAAACTTGGTGGTGACATCGGGTCCGAAGTAACAGCCTCCTCCTCGGCAGGTGTTTGGATAACACCCCCGTTTCCCTCTAGGGTCACTCCACAGAATATCGATAACCTTAAAACGACAAACCAGATTAGGCTGCTATTTACAAGTGAGCATTGATCTTTCTAGATCCCAACTTCTTTCCCAGAAATATTTACCCACATTATCCTAAACTCTTACTGTTTATCATTCCTCCTTCAAAATTGTTTCATATTTTTATCCTCCATGAATCTCTTCGAGAATAGTTTTAATGCTATTGCCACCACAGTCCCCTTCTGCTCATCCCCTATAAGCAATGTTGCAATAATAGTAACTAATGTAGAAATACCTAGTAATCATGAAGAATCAGCCCTTGGCTTTTTTTTTTTTAATCCATCACAAATGTTTCACAATTGCTGAATCTATAAAAGTATTTTCTCTTGAAAGAACTTAATTATCGTGTTCAAAGGAGATAGCCATTCCCCCACAATGAACACACATTAGATATTCTTAATATGGCCAAAGAGATAAGGTAGATCTCTTAGTTGTGGCTTTGGCCCTGGTGTTTGTACTGTTGAGTACATAGGGTGAGGAAACCTTTTTCTTATCACAAACATAGATAACTGCTTATCCAACAATACCTCCTAAAGTGTCTCTTTTGACTTTATGCCCCTTTGATAAATTTCAGTTTCAACAATACATCTAGCCACTGGTTGGTTTCCACAATGTGCTCTCCTAAATCCACGAGTATTTTATTAGCATAACATTTTAATTGGGGCCTGAAATAAGCAAAAGCAGTCTACATGATGCCCAGGACCAAGTCCCAAGTTTTTAAGAATATTTTAATAGAAAATTTGGGGCTTCCTGTTTGTGGCTGTAATCTACGTATAACGTTTCTTTATTCAAACGTCTCCTACAGGAGCTTAAACAATAATGAGAAAAACTAATTTTGTTACCAAATATGTATAACCTTAAGAAAATTCTCCGGATCGCAGTTTTTAGATCTTCCAAATCAGAGGTTTGGGCCATAGACTTGTAAAGTATATCAATGTTCTAACAAACCATGATTCTAAGAGTCTGTATTTTCCACGTGTTTCTTTTGAGGAAATGAAGAAGCATGCACTTTAAGTTGTACAGTTACTCCAGTGGGTCTTCAGAAGAGGACCAGAAATGGTCCTCTAAACATGACTGTACAGCTATTGATAGGTTTGGCATTAAAGGAGAGCTAGACAGTGAGGTGGAGAAAAGAACAGGACTGGCTGGGTAAGGGCTTTGGGATGGCAGGCACCTAGTCAGAACTGGAGAAACACTGCACCCGGCACATGCCAGACACTTGTAGAGTTTTGGACGATTGATTGAAGTGAGAATTAAAACCACCCAAACATGATTCTCCTTTCTTCCCTACTAAATTCCAACACTGGCACAACCCTACCCGACAAGTAAATAAAATGGCACCCATTTACTTTGCTGGTGTTTATGATAAAAATAAGACCTGCATTTTAAACTGAATCATATCTTGTTCCCATATCATAAATTCACGTTTGGAGGATATGACTTGGCATTCAGTATAATAAAGGAGAAAATAGGGAACACAGGAGTTGTGTTTTATAAGGAGGGGATTAAGATTTAAATTCCTATATGAGGTGCAAGTCATTTATAGCCAAAATTGACCCTGAAAAAACCTCTCTTAAATTACCCTTAAAGCACAGTATGTGTGATTTTCTATATAGCAATGTGGATGTGTGATATTTTACATATGCAATAATGTACAATATATTATATGAAAGTAAAATTTCATACATTTATTTCCATTTTGCCTTATGTATATGGTTGAAATTTACATAAATTAAATGCACATATGATGGGACTCTGTTGAAATAGAATAATCACTGACCAGAGAGTTAATTCTTCAAGTGTCACCTGTGTCACTTGGGACAAATCACTTTGCCTATTCAGCAATAAAATGAGCAAGATGTATGTAGCACTCATTTTTCTTTTACTCAAAGTAGTAAGGGATAGGTTTATAGACATGAACTTCAGAATCATTCACTTCTTAAATTCTGCATTTCTTTTCTGTCTAGAATTCATTCACTTGAGTAGGTTTATCCAGACTGTGGCTACAACACAGATTTAATTCTGAGGCTCTCAAACAAAAACTTCTATAAAGGGTGAAACAAATTCCTAGGCAGAGATCATCTCTCTTCTCAAGAACACCCTCTCTCCTCTGACATGCTGGGTATTTGGGGTGGTAAGTGCAAGAAAGAATAACTACTTGGCATTCTTCCCTGAAATTGTCAAACCAAAAATTGTAAAAATTTTACTGAATGACAGCTCTTTTTTATGATCTGGTCAATAAATACCTGATTACAAAACACTGTTCAAGCTAAAGATCTAAAGAAATGGAAAGACATCCGCTGTTCATGGAGTGAGAGTATAAGCACTTTTTATCGTTATATGGTAAGAGACAACATAATCTATACTGCATCTTCTTTGCCACTTTGGTATGATTACCTACCTGTTCCCACTCATGCTTGGTTAAATATTCAGAAGGAGGTCCACTCAGTCTGATTCCTCGAGGTGTATGTCCTTTACCTTTCCTTGTTTCCATTCCACTTTCTTTATCCACTGGAACTGGTGGCATCAACACAGATTTCATCTACAAAACAAATTCTTGCTTTAGTCCAACCCTGTGCTTGGTGTACTGGCATGCAGAAACTTCAGTACCAGTTGCTAGTCTCTCTACATGGTTGTGCCTCAACCCAATGAAAAACACATGGCATCTTTTGCATTCTCCCATTTCCTTTATCTTAGTGACCCACTGATATCTAGAGAGTGAGCCTGGTAAATTCTGCTTGTACATTTTTCAAACAGAGACTTTGCCCTACAGGGAAAGTTTCCCATTCGTTGCTAAAGGACCCTAGAGGCACAGATGTCAGTGCTAGACATGTTCGGAGGCATCATCTCAGGAAATGGAAGATGCTAAGGGAAAACTGCCTCCCTCTGAGCCTTTATCTATAGATGGAGCTGAGAGAGAACCAACAGGCTTTGATTTCAGAAATACTTCAAAAGTGGCTACCTTGCATTTTGTTGTGTTTGGCTGGAGAAATGCAAGAAAGTACATTTATGTCCAAGAAAGTTCTCCAAGGGGACATAACTTGAAAACTTTGGAATCCCTTCAACTTAAATGCAATGTGGTCTCAATCTGACCCTGCCAGCAATTGGTTCTGTTCTCTAATCCTACTAATAAAAGTTATGCGTTTCTTTGGAAAATGAAATATCTTTCTGAGAGTATGCCAATTACTATAATCCCTTCAATATTCCCTTACATAACTTGAGACTGTAATCTTACACTTGTTTCTTTGTAGCACCCTACCCTTATCCTATCTAATAAAAGAGTAATATGCAAATTCACCATACCTCTGCTACCCCCACCAGCCAATCATATGTGAGTATTCAAATTAACCCAACCAAGATGGCTGCAGCCATGGAGCAAGCAAGAGGGAAACTTGGGTTTCTCCGTAAATGGAGGAAGCCAAGCTTCCCACACACCATGGCCAGCTGTGGACTCCATTCAAGGCTACAAAGTTTCAATTATAGAAGATAAATAAATCCCAACAAAAATGGCAGCAGCCATGGAGCTGGAGAGAGCAGGAGGCTTGAGTTGCCCCCACTGATGGAGGAAGCCAAACTTCTACAGCCCTGGCCTGCTTTGGCCTGCACTCAAGTCTATGAAGTTTCAATTATAGAATATAAGTAAATCCCAACAAAAATGGCTGTGGCCACAGAGCGAGCATGAGGCTTGGCTTCGCTCAAGGCTACAAAGTTTCAATTATAGAAGATAATTAAGTCCCAGATAGCAGGGCCTCCACTTGGGTCGCCAGGGGGTGTGGCCAGCCTGCAAACCACCACAGGCACCTCACCCAGGCCACCCCATGCCCCAAGGAAACCCCCACCCTAATCAGGGACACCCTTCAGGGAAAACCAGCTGGCCCCCACCTGTGCACCAGGCCTCTATCCTATCTAATAATCCTGTCTAATAAAGCTATCTGCTTGGGCTAATCTTGGGAAAGGACATTTTTTTTTTCAATCTGATCAATTGGTAGTGGCTGCCACAGCTGATCAGTTCTGGTGTCATGGACAGGTGGTGGCAGAGTGTCTCATTCCTGCTGTGCGCCTGCCAATATTTGACTGACAAAAACATCATGTTCCCTTGCTCTTGGCTAGAAACACATCCCCTCATTATGCTAACACTATCTCATGTTGATCGAAACATCTTATTGATTTGACTATTTATTGATACCATGAGAAAGATGCCTTAAATTTAGGGTGACCTTAACATTTATTGCAACCGGGATGCTTTTGAGAGTAAAGGGAGGTGCTATTAACAATTATAGCAAGACAACAGGTATGAATCGGGAAGTATGATTGTCTTCTGGTGAAGTTGGGGACGAGACTATGCAAAATCACCAAAAGAATTAGCAAAGGGCTTGTAAAATGTGTTTATCCAGTTTTGTCTTAGGTTTGCCCACTTTGCTCTTAAATCTCCTAGGAGATATTCAATAAACATTGATTTAAGCACTTGTTACATATTCATTGCTGGGGATGCTGGGGTTATATCAGGGAGCTAGAGGAGCAGGGGAAGATAGTAAACAAACAGTACCACAGTTGTTATTTAATTTTAGTAACTGTTCTGAAGGATCTATACAAGGGCTTCAGAGCATATAAAAGGGGATTGATCTACCCTGCACATTGTGGAGGCTTTGCAAGCGGGTACATTTAAGCTGAAATTACAAGGGTGAGAAGTCAGCCACAATATTATCATTCATGTGTGTATAATGGCACGAGTGCTCCAAAACCTCAAGGTGAATAGGTGTTACGCTTCTGTCTGTATCAGATTAAACTCCAGCTCTGCACGCTACCTGCCTGGATTGGTTAGAAACTGGTTATCAGTTCTGGGGGGTAAGGGCTCCGGTTTTTCACTGGGACTATATAGGATCATCATGCCCATATGGTACCCCTGAGCCTCTGGTCTGGGGACTTGGCTGGTACAGGAGGAAGAGAACTCCAGTCGTTCTAGAAAGTCCAGCGGAAAGAGCCTTTCATAAAGGTGGGGGAGCTTTACAGGACCCACATGACCACTCCCCTCAGAGGTTTTATACATGCCCCTGCTCTGTTCCTGCTGTTTTTAATACGATGAATTAGGCTTAAAAATATTTCCAAAACTATTACCCTGAGCCATTTGGAGTATGTTATATGGGAACTCATATCAATTCAGAAATCAAGTGCTATATGATTCCACCTATATTAAGTACCCCAGTTGAGACACGTATGGGAGGCAAGCAAAAAAATCTCTCTCTCTCTCTCTCTCTCTCTCTCTCTCTCTCTCTCTCTCTCTCTCTCCCCGCCCCTCCCTCCCTCCCTCTTTAAAATCATTTTTTTAAAAATTCACCATGTATAGAAGCTACCCATTTGACTCTTTACCAAACAATCATAGATTTTCTGAAATTTGTACCAATCTTTTCAGAGTTACAACCATGAAAATACAAATGAATACAAAGTAATAAATTTAAAAACGAGGTAAATATCCTCTTATAAGTCTATGAGTCCAGATTTATGTAAACCGCCTTCTTACTTTGTTTCTTTCAATATGATGAAGTAAATTCAGGTCCGTAGACTCAGATATTCCACCATGCATGATCAAGATCTCATCATCAATGATTGTACCAAGTGGCAGCCAGGCAAACACTTCCTCCAAGACTTGCAAGATCTTTTCCCCATGTATCTGTAAGTCAGAGCTTGAATAAGACTCATGTTTCTGATGGGGTCAAGTGTATTGAACAGTTTCAATGGATGGACATAAAGCAAAAACAGTTTTCATGACACCTAAAGGAAGTCAGCACGGAGTGACTAACCCACTAGCATCCATTCATCATGTCTTTTTATTCTATATTTTTGAGACTGTCCCTTCCAGGACTAGCTAATTCTCAGCGATAGTACATGACTTGCCCGTCATATGCAGGCCAACCAGTCAAAAGCCCACACCCCCAACTACCTCCTTTATGGGGCTGAAATTACTCAAACTAGCCAATCCTAAATCTGCTTGCACTGCTTTCCCCGTTCCTTCCCAGGGAAAACACAATAAACACACTCCCCCTCTCAATCCCTCTGCCTTCCGCCTAACCTTGGTGCTTCCCCATGTTCCTCCCCCGCACCCCCCCCCCCCCAGAAATTTACAAAAGTCACATCGAAAAAGCTTGCTTTAGTCCAGGAAGAAAATTAAGCCTCTGCCATGGCCAGGGCTTCCTGCTGTGATTTTATTCATATGGATACTCACTAGTTCACCCATAACTCCTCCTGAAGGCTGTTTTTTCACTTCTGTGTATAGACAGCAAAAAAAAAAAATGTTTTTAAAGTATGAGTCTTACCTTATATTTACTCAGGACTTCTTTAGTAAAGCCATACCTGGAAAAAAGGGGGGAGGGGAGTTAAAACTCTTGAATTAAATGTCGGTAACTTCTACTTACGTGAGCCATGCAAACAGGGGAGGCCTTGACATCTCACTATCATGAATGTCAGCAACTTAAGAAACTAGACTTCAGCTCGAACGGATTATTATTGACCCAAATGTCTGCTAGGCATGATGGGAAAGAACAAAAGCAGCCAAGACTTTTATGCCTGTACTCAAGGACCTTGTAGTATAGTTGGGGAAAGAAGATAAAATTTTGTGAAACAATCGCGAGCAACTTTAAAACTATGTGGTGAGCATGGTTTGTGTTAATGCTTCAAGGACTCAGAGAAGAGTGCTGTGGCAGATGGAGAAAGCTGTGTGGGAGAATGCTTTTCGTTTAAATAGAATTTCTCAGACCACCTATATCTTACAGTAAATGAATGATATGGAGAGAGAAAAGACCGAAGACTAAGAGAAACCTAGAAAATAAACAAGCTGGCTCTTTATAGTCTCTCGGGTATACTTCATGTTATGTATTAAAGGTTTTAATAGAAAGTGTCAGGAATTTTAGAGCCTGAATAACAGTCACGAAGGGAGATTTAATGATGGTAATTTTCTTCAGTTAGTTTTCCTTGCCTTAGCATACTAGTATATACTCTTAGTACCCAACACAGTAAAATTTGTTCATAACATGCTCCAGGTTTCTATGGAAATCATATTATGTCAGTCTGCTACAGTATAACATGGTGTTTTCTGAGATTATTTCAGTCCTGTACTCACCAAAGGTTTCTATGTTATTAAACCCAATGAACACTCTGCAATCCCTATCTTTCTTGCTCTTTCTGGAACACTAAATAGTTGATTACAAAGTCCTGGAAAACTTTTTTTTTTCTCTTGGATGGTGTGAAGGTAAACTCCGCCAGTTTTCCTCCTACCTTTCTAGCTATTGGGAATCTCCTTTGCATTTCCTCCTCTAGCTTGCCTCAAACAATTGGGAGTTCCTTCAGATTCTGTCCCTTCACTTTCTCCCTTGGCAATGTCATTCTTGTCGAAGGGTTCAGTTCCTATTTACATGCCGATACTACAGGACAATATTCCGGCCGGCGCTTCATTTCTGAGCTCTGGACATGTATACTCAACTTCCTACTCACAGCACCTCAAATTAGTCTTTCCCACACTGAACTCATCTTCTCTCTCACCCCAACTTTTTCCTCTTTTCATGTCCCAATATCAGTAAGTGATATGGACCTCCAAACTGAAGGCAAGTCCCTAGAGTCCACCCTTGATTCTCTCCTCTTTCAAGGCTCTCCTACCACCAAGCATTAAATCATCATCGCCAAAACTCCTCTTGAATTTTTTTCCACTCCTTTGCATCTCCATCCCCACACCCTAGTGTAAGTGAAGATCCATCGTGTGCTCTTCAACTATTTCTTAATTGGCCTCTCCATATATACTGGTAATCCTCCTCATCTCCAAATTTACTCTTCCTGCTGTATTTAAAACACAACCTTATGATACTCTCCAATGAATTTTTGTTGTCCTTCGAAGAAAATCCAAATTCCTTTGCATGATCCAACTGGTTCTTATGTCCCCAGCCCTATCAGACACCATCCTGTCCATTAGTCCATGCTCCTGCCTCCTGAACTTCTTTCAAGTCTCAAAAGTCTTGTCTTACGCTCTGCATAAGTTGTCCGCTCACTGTGAGACACCATGGCCTTCTCTTGATTTCCTAATTCATTCTTCAGGGCTCAGACTAACACCATACTTCTGTGACAGAACCTCTGTCACCTCTCAGCCAGACTGGATCCCCCACTTTACAGATTCACCACACCTGCTCAATATGTGTCTTGCCTGCTAGATGTCAACTCTATGAGGGTAGGGACCCTGTCTCTTTCATTCAACACTGCAGCATTAAATAAATATGATTGGCTAAATTAATAAATGAAAGCATAAATGGCATGCCCAAATGAAAGTATTGAGCTATATTACACATGAATGGGCCTCTGGTAATAGTCTTGGAATTATTTTTTTCATAGTCTCAGCATTTGATTCCATACCTAAGAATTAGAACTGAAACTCTGTGCTCTGGTTAGGTGCCCAAACTGCCCAAAAGACAAAACGAATAAGTTGCTGAGCATTAATCAAGGCACCTAAAAGCCCAGGACCAGACACATGAAACACTGCACACGTTCTGCTGCCCTAGGGCAAAACTAGCTCCTGTTTTTCATAAATCAAGAAAAAAAAGAAAAGAAAAGAAAAGAAGGCGGAGGAAGAGGAGAGGGGGTAGAAGAAGAGGAGGGAGGGGGAATAAGAAGAAAGAAGGGAAAGGGGAACACCTATCACCTATTGGGCCTTTCAGCAAAAACTGGTAAACCATTGAACCAATACGTATTCTTCAAATTTCCAGTGAGTCAGACAGTTGAATGGTATGTTACAGCTGTTCTCAAATATGTTTTTGAACAACTGTGCCAGATACCATGCCATAAAAAAATATCAGTGAAAAATACAGTACTTGTTTCTGAAACAACACGACACAAGCCAAAAGGGTAGCCACAGAGTGATTCCATCTAAGCCCGCTCATAGAACCTACAAGGACACCTCCAAACCTGGCCTAACGCAGCTGCACTGCACCTGATACGGACTGTGAAGGGTGGGCATGGGAGGATAGGAACATAACAGAAGGGAGAAAGAAGAACAGAAGTAGGGAAAAAAGACCGAAAGAGGACTTCAGAATGATGTATACTCATCCAGTAGAAGACTGGGACTTGTAAACAGAGAATTGAGATTGCCCTCCTCCCTACTTCTCTATACTCACCTCTAACTCTCTGCTAGGGCTAGGAACTAAACACGATGGAGTTTTATAAAATGGGAAACAAAAGAGGAGATATAAAGGCCTCGATTACCTCATATTCATCAGAAAGTCTTCATGGTTCCCTCTGTTCAAGCACAGGTCATCGCCGTAGAGAAGAAAGCTCACAAAGAGGATCATTAAGATCTCAATGGAACATTTTCCTCGATCTACGAAGTCACCGTTAAAAACATACGGGTTATACCCTGAAGGGAGGCCATTCTGTGGAAGGAAGAGAGGGGAAAACAAGCAATTACAAAAATATTCTTTCACTTTGTGCTTAATGTCGCCGTGGATATGGAGAAAAGCTGAGTTGCCTCTTTCATTTAGCCTGCACCCTCTCACAATCCAGGATCCCTCAGGGGATGTCAGAGAGCCAGTTTCAGCCTGATCCATGCAGGCCAGGCTGAGGGACCCCACTGGAGCATGGATTTATGCACTGAGCCAGTTTCAGCTCGATCTTTGCAGGCTAGGTTGAGGGACCCCACCGGTACATGAACCCGTGCGCCAGGCCTCTAGTATGCATATAAGATCTTTGGTTAATCTCTTCCTGCCCTCCTCCCTTCCCACTGCTCTCTGAGATTCATCATTCTGTTCCATGTTTCCATGCCTGTGGTTTCTGCTTCTACGTTGAGTCTCTGCCCTCCTGGTGGTCAGTGTGCATCATAGCCAGTCACTTAGGTTTTTTTATATATAGATATGCATTGGACATAGAAACTAGGGCGATGAAGGCCTGGGTGGGGAGTAGAGGCTGGGCAGAGAAGATAAAGGGAGGGAAAGTGGGGGAACATCTGTAATACTGTCCATAATTTAAAAATAATAATATAATATACACAAATATTTTGACATTCCCTTTATTTTTTTAATTATTTTTTTTTTTATTTATTTCAGAGAGGACGGGAAAGGGAGAGAGAGGAAAAGAAGAAATCAATGAGAATCATTGATCAGCTGCCTCATGCATGCCCCACACTGGGGATTGAGCCTACAACCTGGGCATGTGCCCTGACCAGGAATCAAACCATGACCTCCTGGTTCATAGATCAACACTCAACCACTGAGCTACGCCACCTGGGCAACACTCCCTTTAAAAATAAAGCCTGATTCGCCATCTCTCGAATGTATATGTATACATGTTGCACCTCTTAAGTCAACTGCTTCAAAGAAGACAAGACTCATTTGGATGTATAAGATCTGCCCTGTTGGTTCAGGATTAGACATATTACTTTATATAGTCTGAGTAAGAAATGTTTTAGTCCTAGAATAATACAGGAACTGGAAAATAGATAGGAGGATGAGGAGCTAAGTCTCCTGGGACATAAGTCTCTAGAATCTAGAACATTTAGGCTTTGAATTACTGAGATTTCTCTGGGTTTCCTTCAAAGAAGCAAAACCTGCTGCTATACCCCATCCTTCACTCAGTTCCAGCAGACCAAACTCTCCGGATTATTCTGCTGCTGATCTACAATAAACCATTTAGGACACGGAAATGAAGTTGGCAAATATAGAAAACTCAGGGTAACCACAATTTTGAACAGCATTCAGATGACCTTCAGGGGGGGAAACAGCAGACTACAATTAATTAATTTGAGTAAAGATAAAAATGTGTCCCTATATTGCCATTGGTTTTCTACTGGAGCATTTTAAAATAGACATCTATGAGGTATCCCAACTTATGTGGACATTTTTGTGCACCTCATACAATAACTTTTGTACCTCAACTCCACGATGTTTTAATTTTATATTTTGTGAACTCTATTTTAGAGCTCTGTTCTTTTGATTGCAACACACTTCCTTAATCTGAAAAAGAGCATAATGGACTACTGTGGCAGTGTGAAGCGGATCAGTGATAGAGAGAAAAGAAAATATTTAATGAACTTCTCCACTGAAAAATCACAGGCATCGGGGGTGGAGAGAGAAAGAAAACAAACACCAAGATGGCAACGCTTCCGATGGACAGCATAAGTATAACACCCACAGGGTTAAGAGTTAATTAGCTTCTCTCTGTCCATGTGCATGTCTTTTTCAGCTTTAGGAGGTCTCCATTCCCAGCATGAATTTAACAAAATAATTTGTCAATACTTGATCTAAAATTTCAAGCTTTGTTTCCAGTGAGGAAAAATGTCTTGCAATATTAGCAAGGCTAACTAAGGCTCCGAATGAAGTATTTCAAATTGGTCATTCTAATTAAGCAAGAGTGGCTGCTTTAAATTAACTTGTTCAGAAAATAAAATAGAAAAATATGACCTAACCAATGCTATGTAAATTGGCTCACTCGATGATATTGGAGCCATAGAAAGCCGAGATGCCTTTCAACACAAGCCTGTCATGGGTAACAGTGTAGTGCTCAGAGGAAAAAAATTCTTTTCAAACCCAGATAGGATTCTGACCTGAAAATGTCTGGCTTACTGAAAAGGTGCTAAATGGCATAATTTTTAAGGATAACCAAATATTGTAATCCTCACCTGAGGATATTTTTTCATTGATTTTTAGAGAGAATGGGAGGGAGAGAAACAGAGAGAAACATTGATGGGAGAGACACATCAATTGGTTGCCTCTCACAAACACCCCAATAAAGCCTGCAACTGAGGTATGTGCCCTGGACTGGAATCGAACCCAGGATCTTTCAGTCCATGGGCCGATGCTCTATCCACTGAGCCAAACCAGCAGGACAACCAAATATTAAAGAAACCAAGATCTTAAAACGGGTGTCCAAGGGAAGCTGGTGCTGGCAACTAGGGGAAGGAAGGCCTACTCTTGCCTATAGTCCATATATATAAAAGGCTAAGTGACCGGCCGTTCATCCATCTGTCCATCCGACCAACTGGTACATATGACACACACTGGCAATTTAAAAATAAATGTTGACTCACGCATGCGCAATACATATAAAGCTCTCGCTGGAGCCAATCGCATGTGTGTTTCAATCTGTCATTGTCAATCATGAATTTGGCGTTTTTGTTGACATTCTGAAGCTGAAAGAAAGCAGCAGCATCAACAGAATATGTTGAAGACCAACTATTGGCACAATGTACCTCTGAAGCCAAAAGACACTGGCATCATCGCCAGAATGCATTAAGAGTGTTTTTACTGTTATTGTGGTATGTAGGGAGATATTAGAGTAAGTTTAATCAATTTATGAGTCATTGTTTTTATCAATGTTATTTTTATATCATGTCTTTATTGTTGTTCTATATATTTATATATTATCTTCAGATACATTTTACTAATTTTCTTTCACCTCTAACACTTCTATTACAGAGAAAGGGCAAAAAGCAATATTAAAATATTTCTTCTAATTAATTTCCTTTCAGCGTGCATGAATCCATGCACTGGGCCAGTAGTATATGAATAAAATCTTTTCCAATCCTCCAAAACTTTCCGTCATTACTTAGGCAATGACTAAAATTATTTGATTGTCTTAAATGTCACCTCCTCTAGGAAGTCTCCCATGAGGTTAGGTGCCCCTCCAATGTGCTCCCTTGGGGTCTCGTGCTTATCCGATTATAACTCATCCCACCTTGAACTGTCCTGTTATTTTATTAGCTGACCTTCCTTTACTAAAGTGTGATATCTTTGGAGCCAAAAACTGTGTTTCAGTCACACTGTATCACCAACTTTTAGCAGAATACCTCCTTCATAATAAGCCTTTAGTACATATACATAAAATGAATGAACTTCATAATCATCTATGTATCATTCCACAGTTTATATAGTACCTTGAACTCTGTAGGAACCAGAAAGAAGTTTACTGAATAAATAAATTAGTAGATAGATTCAATTTAACACGTTTGGATAACAATAGAAGTCTTAAACTAAACCAACCACTTGAATGAAAAGAGTAATATGAGTTGGCTGGTGTGGATCACTGGTTGAATGTCTATTTATAAACACATTTTGATTCCTGGTCAGGACATATACCTTGGTTGTGGGCTCAATCCCCAGTAGGGGGCATGTAGGAGGCAGCTGATCAATGATTCTCTCTCATCATTGACGTTTCTCTTTTTCTCTCTCCCTTCCCCTCTGAAATAAGTGTGTGTGTGTGTGTGTGTGTGTGTGTGTGTGTGTGTAATACATATAATTTTTGTTAAGTAATGTGGTGAGGCATTTCAGGGGAACCTTACATTGTAACTCTTGCTCTCAGGCTATGCCCTTGGTTGGCCTTGGGCAGGCCTGAGTCCTGCAGCCTACTGATCCTATTTATATATATAAAAGCCTAAGCACCCAGCTGGCTAACCAGTCAGTAGCTATGATGCGCACTGACCACCAGGGGGCAGATGCTCAATGCAGGAACTGCTGAGCACCTGGAACCAGAGAGGAGGGAGCCCGATTCCAGGGGGATGTCACCCGAGAACTGCCCTTTTGCAATCCAGGACCCCCTGGGGGGATGTCAGAGAGCCAGTTTCAGCCTGATCCCCACAGGCCAGGCCAAGGGACCCCACTGGTGCACAGAACCGGGCCTCTAATACTGTATAAGAGAACTGACAAAGAAGAAATTGTCTAGCAAAACACCAACAGAAAGGTAACATTTTTCCTGATTTCAAAGCCTGATGTTTTCCTGATTTCTACTTTGGGTTGATGGACAGAATCCGTTAGTGGGAGCTTAATATAAAGCTGGTCATTTGTAGCTCCAAGAATCTCCAACAGGATGTACAGTGGTACCTCGAGATATGAGTGCCCTAACATACAAGATTTTTGAAATTCAAGCTGTCAAGCGAGCGATTTTTGCTTTGAAATACGAGCAACATTTGAGATAGGAGTCATCACGCGGATCGGACGGCTGCACATGACCCACCAGTTTACCTCGACCGAGCATCCCATAGTTTCCCACGCCTCAAGGTTACAGAACAAATTAAACTCGTATCTCGGGGAACCACTGTAGTTTGCCAAACTATTCCCTATCATTCAAGTTCAACCGGAACTTGAATAAGCTAAAAATAATTTTTGTAAATAAAATTAAGATAGGTTGATAATGTTAAATTAAATAAGGATTAAAGCATGGTCCCCAGCTTCTTCTGAACAGAAGACAGCTAGCCCATGGCTTACAGTGCGGCAGCTCCATCCTGCAGGCTCCTATGAACGAGCCAGAGGAGAGGCCTCCATGCAGGGCATTACCAGCAATCAGGCCCGAACATGCTGTGGATGCAGCATTATCACAGTGAGAGCCAGCCACCATCAAAGGGACTCTACCCTTTCCCGAAGCAATCAAGTGATTGCTCACGACCTGTTGTAATCCCTGCACAGGCGACCTTTGGATTCGATGCCAAAAGAGAAATCCACCGCTCCCCGCCTTTTTCTTCATTTTAAGATGTTCTTCCTTTCCTCCTCATTTCCTTTCCTGGCCCATAAATCTTATCTCAATGAATCTTTCTTTTTTTTTTTTTTTTAATGTCCGCTAAGGCCCAGTAATGATACTTACTCATACTGTAAGCATCGCTGAAATGAATTTTCCAGATCACTGAAGCGTACTCCTTTAAAAGCTAGACTACATTTGCAAATTACTTGAACCATTTTGGCTGGGAATCTTTGAAATGTGCATTTGTTTCTTTCCTCCTTAACAAAGTAGACGCTGTAGAACTTGAAAGCTTCTTGACTGTGCAGACACATCAAACTGAGCAGGCCCTGAGGCCGTCTGAGAACGACAGAACACTCTGCCCCATCTATACACACAGCCCAGACCCCTGGAGATTACTACTTCATAGCCCGCCTCGTCCTTAGAGTTCTAGATCTCCTCTTACTGTGAGGAACGTAATTCACTTTCTTCACTGTCACTGAATCTCACCTTCACCTCTCCTCTCCCACTCTCTAATCCACTGGGGGGTGGGGAAGCCAGACTGGCAAACTTGCAGAAAATGTGTCACATAAGCTTTTACTGATATGTGTTCACTGGTGTTTGTGTAAGGGTTTTACCTGTGAGTAAGGTACATGGGACAAGAATTTCAAGAACTCAGAGACACATTTTACTTAATTCTGGGTTTCCGTGGAAGTGATAAGTAGATGGGAGTTTGATCTCGGGGTGTCTGATCAGTGATTCACTGGCATTTGTGTTCATGTATAAACACTGTTTTCAGAACAGTTTGTGTTCATGATTTTAGGAAGCACTATAATGATGATAGGTGGCAGAGCATATAGTCTACACTCTGCCATCTGTCATCATTCTTCGTTTAAACGTCAGATTAAAAAAGGAGAAAGAAAAAGGCAAAACACTGACTTTTACAAGGCAGAGGTCATCCAATAGCACAGTTTTCCGAGACATCTCTGTCCCGCCCTTTTCTTTCTCAGCCCTTAACGTGGGACACTCATTGCCTGGAAGCTAAGGGACTCACCACCATCATGAGCACACCAGTCATTCTCCCTTCTCAGACACCATTAACCGCGCCATCTTTTCAGTTTCTTAAAGTGGAACCTTGCTGTCATCAAGGCCTCTTTCCTCACTTTCCCCTTTTAAATCAGGCAATTTCAAGATTCTGGTGCATGGGGTTTTTCCCATGTCTGAGATGCATTTTACCTGCTTCTCACTAAAGCCTGTAAAATCCTCATTCATGCCAAAACTGGTTTGGCTCAGTGGATGCAGTGTCAGCCTGCGGACTGAGGGGTCCCGGGTTCGATTCCGGTCAAGGGCATGTACATTGGTTGCGGGCATATCCCCAGTGGGGGGCGTGCAGGAGGCAGCTGATCGATGTCTATCTCTCATCGATGTTTCTAGCTCTCTATCGCTCTCCCTTCTCCTCTGTAAAAAAATCAATAAAATATAATTTAAAAAATCCTCATTCATGGCTCTTGCAGACTTCTCCTTTCCAAACAAGCCTCTTACCTCCCTCTACCCCAATCCCTCCCAAATATAATAGTGCTCGCTCTTTCATCACTGAACTCAGTCTCTACTTCCTGAACACTCTCATTGGTTCGCTCTCAAAATATTTCTCGCTCTCATGTGAAAGCTATATTTTCACCTTTCGTTCTTTTTATAGTGCTTCTTAACACCCACTGCCTCCTGTTGGATCTTTACATTAGCTCCTTCCAGTTTTATATATTCCATATAGTTTATCCCTGGAATTAAAACACTATGGTGGAATTCTCTCTTTTCTCAGGTCTCCTCCAGAGGCCTCTCCCTGATCACTCCTTCATATCTTCAACTACCGCTAGAGAGATTATTTTCTAAATGCCTTGAAAGTCACTTCTCCCATTTAATTTACTCAACTATTTTCATTTTTATGTATTTCCCCAAAACCTCCAGAGCAATCATTACCAGATTTTCTTTTGTGGTTATTCCACATCACCTCTGCCCCGCCTCCTTCCTCACTTTGTGACTGTCAACAAAACCAGGGCTGAACTTCTGAACATGTATGTGGTGCTATACAGAGTTCCACAAATGCCATTCCCCAAACTGTGCAATTCCTTCATGTCCTCTCGCCATTCTATCATTTCCATCTCTATCCCAGTTTTCGGGTTTGGAAAGTCGAATCCCCATTTCATAGTAAATAAACTCCCTTCTGCCTTCAGCTCTTTCAGAGAGACTGCGCTCCGGAAATCCGGGCCTGTCTTAAAGACACCGCTGTACTCCTGGCTCCTGCGGCCCTCCTGGAGGAAAGGATCCATTCTTCCTCAGGACGGACACCTCGGGGTCGGGACTAGGGGAGAGTCTACTTACTCCTCAGAGTCACTCAAACACCAACCCCGCTTTTTATGTTGCCAGCATCAGGTAAAAGCTTTTATTCTTCTTTCAAGGCCCATGACCTGTGACTACACTTCCTTCCCCTGCTCCCCATCTCTGGGTCCTGTAACACGCCTGCTTTCCACACGCTTGGCCTCTTCATGGCCTCTAATCTCCTTTACTCTCTTCAGCTGCCCGCTTTCTGACCTCACTCTGGACCCATTCAGCCCCTAGGATTATGCCCCTTGCAACTTCCCATCCATTCTGTTCCCTAAGGCCCTAACCCGTTAGTCTGCTCCCCGACCTCAGAGAACATACGAATCCATTAGTCCTCCCATTTCTCCCAGTTGATTGGCCCATCCTAGCTCCTCTTCCTTCCCTGCCCGGCTTGGATTGTGGGGCTGGTTTCTAGACTGCTCTTTTCCCACCAACCCCAGCTTCCTCCCAGCAAGCCTTTGGCTGCTCTCCCTCACACCATCCCACTACCGGGGCAGCCCCCCATTTCCTGACCCCCGTCTCTGGCTATCATGCTCTAGCCCAATGGTGCTCAACCTTTCTAGTGCCGTGGCCCTTTAATACAGTTCCTCATGTTTGCTGATGCTACTGTTATGAATCGTAAAGTATCTACAGCAGCAGTTCTCAATCTGTGGGTTGCAACCTACAGGTGGAGAATGGCTAGCAGGGTTGCCTAAGACCATCGGAAAACACAGATATGTGCATTATGATTCATAACAGTAGCAAAGTTACACTTATGAAGTAGCAACGAAAATAATTTTATGGTTGGGGGTCACCACCACATGAGGAACTGTATTACAGGGTCGCGGCACTAGAAAGGTTGAGAACCACTGCTCTAGATCCTTGCTTAGGCCTCCTGCAACTCAATGGAATCGCCTCCTAATGACAGCTCCATTCCTCCACTCCTGGTTGGGTCTGCTCCTTTTCCTTCCAAGCTTCCATTCCGAACAAATAACATGCAAACCTTTCATTTCTATGATAACTGAGCACTTAAATATGCTTTTGAATATTTGTTATTTTATTCATAAGAAAATCTCTTCTGAGGTGGAAGCTCAAGAATATTGCAGCCAAAAGAAAAAATTAAGGTTTCTGAAGTTATGTGACTTCAGCTCTCACAGTCTCCAAAGAGTAGAACTGACTGGCCATCATAATAATCACAATATATTTTCTCCCAGCCCATCTGAGACACCTATACTGTGCCCAACTATTCAACCGCTACTCGTGGGGATGACACATGACTCAAAGACAGATCAAGGGGTGCCACTGTGAAGGCAGAGGTCGCCTCAGGGTCAGTTTTCTCCGTGCAGTCATCCCCGAAGCAAACGTTCAGTTGGCAACAGCTGAGTCAGAGAGAGACTTGACTCCAATCCAAGAGACGCAGAGAAACCCCACGCAGGCCAAGCTGCTGTGTCCTCTGTGCGCTCCCACCAGCAAAACCCCACAAATAAAGAGGAGCCACGGCCCTGGAGGAGCGACTGAGCCCAGCAACGGCGAGTCGGGCAGAGAAGAGAGGAATGCGGAACTTACTGCGGGGGACTCCCTTCAGGCATAAGGAGGACGCATTGGAAGAGAAGACTGGCATGTGATACGCTCGCTTCTGAACCAAATAAAATAAAACAGACCGCCCCCCGCCCCATCCTGTGCCATTTAGACATCTCAATGCAATAAAGACCCCGAATACAATCAGGTCCAAATCCTGAGGGCTGCTCAGATAACAATAACACGGAACAAAGACCCAAATCACATTTTTTAAAACGTTTATGAAATATGTGTAAGAAAAACCCAAAGGATATCCCTCTACAAACCATTCAGCTTCTTGCATAAAAGCTGCTTATTACATCTGTATTGGTACACATCCCTATGAAAATGAAAATTATCTGCCCTAGGATTGCTCCCGACAAAAATGCAAATATTTAGCAGAATCATCATTTACCTTGGTGAAGATCAAAAGGAGGTCCTCTAATTTGCCATGTAAATCACCTGGAGGGCAAAGGAAAAATGACTCTTCAGTAGGAAACAAGAAAATGCCCATTTTGTTTCAGAATTTTACACACTGAAATATTGCTAATATTTCAACCATTCTCGGGGCATTGGGTTTTACCCTGTGATGATATAATTCCAGGGTGGTCTGGAAATTTTGTCCCCTTTCTGCAGAGGACAGCATCCAATATTGCCATTATCTATTCACTCCTGTCATTTACGTAGTGCTTACCTTACCCTGTGCCGAACACTGGACTACAGGTTTACATTAATCATCTTGTTCAATCCTTATAACCACCCTAGTAGATGGATATTATTTTCATTATTCTCATTTTACAAATGAGACTCAGAGTTATCCAACTACCAAGTATCAGAGCTGGAATTTAAACCCAATTGTATCTCATTTCAAAACTAAAGCCCTCATTGATTATTCTGTAATATAATCTGTAAAGGATCAATAGTATCTATCTTGGCAGTAAACACCCATGTGTTTCCTCTATACCCAGTGCATAGCAGGAACGCAATAAATACATTTAATTGCTAAATATGTAGCTCCTTAAAGTCATGTTTTAAATAATACGTTCAAGTAGTTGCATTAGAAACTGAAAAAGTATGATTAGATGGCTCAGATTCTTTTGATGAGACAGTTATAAAAAATTAAAAGGAAAGCATTGCTTTATAAAAATCAGCTAACTAAGGGAAACTACTTTAATATATGAAGCCATTAATTTAAAAACAAGAGTGAAATATGAATATTTACAAGGCCTACTTGGATAATTATTTCTAGGTAAATATTTATCTTTCATAAGCTCTGATCATAAATATTCACTCCATGTATCCAACTTAATTACCAAATAGAATTTAATTTGGAAAAAATTTCCTCAATTTGTTTAAAAACCCACAATCAAAATTCAAACGAATATATACAACAAAATATTCCAATTATAATGGGAACGATAAAATTAAAATACTTATCACAGTATTTATTCATAAAATGACTGTAATATTAACATTAAGAGCATATTAATACTACTGTATACTTAAATCTCACACTTTCATGTGGTCTCACTCTAAATCTAAAAAATAAAAATGGAAGGACTTTTTACTGATCAGTTAAATACATTTTTTGCTTATTTTATTTTCCTAATTGGCTTCAGGATGACTCATCTTTCAAAGATTTGGGGAGACAGAACTTTTGAAGCTCTCCTGCCAAAAATGAATTGGTTTCAGCATCTTACGAGATTATAAAAACATTTTTAACTTCTACTTGGGCAGCAAACAATAAAAGCCATATCATGGAAAGATAGCTACAGAAAGGCATTTCCACTGCAAACAAAAACATGAGTGTAGAACTGGTTATGATTTATAGCATAACTGTAGACTAAAACACCTCCTATATTTCTTGTGTGTGAGTCATCCTTGCACAGGGGCCATGCTAATATTCTCTGTATCATTCCAATTTCAGTATATGTGCTGCAGAAGTGAGCATAAAACACTCCTATATTTCGTGCATGTTGAGAACCATGTAGCATCTTTAGGTGTGCATATAAAATATGCATCTGGAAATTAAGATAGTGGTAAAATTTCATCACAATTTTTCCCTCTCCTAATACTATCTTAAACAGAAGATGTTTTTGAAAATATGAACCTAATTTTAAATGTTTTTAAATAATGACCAATTTTTCTAAATTCAATGGGACTATTAAAAATATAAAATAATTCCCATGACCTTGGCTTTTCCTTTTATCAATGGTGCTATGTGGGAAAAGCCTAGAAACAAATGCCCAAGATGCAAGGATCATTAAATGAATGGAACTGTCGCATCAATCTATATTCCCTAATCTTTTTCTCACGATGGAAAATGAAACACCAATCAGAGCAGTAAATGATGTGGAGTTAGGATAGCAGTTATGTAGCTGGCTCTAACTAGAGGGCCTGATTTTAATCCTGACCCTCTCACTAACCAGCTGAGTAAGCTTGGAATGATAGACAGATGGTCCCTGTAAGAACCTCGCATTTCTTACACTGTGTGATTCCAGGATTCCATGCCCTCTAATTAATTCATGTCTTCTTCCAGATCCTTTCATCCAAAGATAAGTCACAATGGCACCTGGAGGTATGCTGAAAACATGTGGGACAGTTATATGCACTCTGAGAGCAAAGCTAGCCCTGGATTCATGGATAGGCATGGCTTTCTAAGTCTCATGACTTCAAATCCTTTGTTTCCATGAAAAATAAGAGTCGATGAAAACTTAACTTCAACAAAACTGTACTCACAGTCCACAAAGGGGTGCACCAAGAGTCCACCTCAGGTAACTGGAGAGGCAGGGCTGCTGGACCATACAGGACACCTAGCACACAAAGCTATTCTACAAACTCAGGGAAGCAGCAAAAATGTGGAGACAAAAGAACAGATCACAAACAAAAGAAATGGAGGAAAACAAACAACTGGAATATAGAGTTCAAAACCATGGTTATAAGGTTTTTTAAGAATTTCCTAGAAAAGATGGATAAATTTAGCGAGACCCAAGAGGAGATAAAAAGAGACCAACTAGAAATTAAACATACACTGACTGAAATAAAAAATATTATACAGAGACCTAACAGCAGACTAGAGGAAGGCAAGAATCAAGTCAAAGATTTGAAATACAAAGAAGCAGAAAACACTCGGAAAAGCAAAAAGAAAAAGGTATCCAAAAATTGGAAGATACTGTAAGGAGCCTCTGGAACAACTTCAAGCATACCGACATCAGAATTATGGGGGTTCCAGAAGAAGAGACAGAGCAAGATACTGAAAACCTATTTGAAGAAATAATGACTTGGGCAGCAAACAATATTTGCTGGTGAAAGAAATAGACTTACAAGTCCAGGAACCACACAGAACCCCAAACAAAAGGAATCCAAAGAGGACCACACCAAGACACATCATAATTAAAATGTCAAGAGCAAAAGACAAAGAGAGAATATTAAAAGCAGCAAGAGAAAAAGTTAATTACCTACAAGGGATAACCCATATGATTGTCATCGGATTTCTCAACAGAAACTATGCAGGCCAGACAGGAGTGGCAAGAAATATTCAAAGTGATGAATAGCAAGAACCTACAACCAAGATTAATCTACCCAGCAAAGCTATCATTCAGAATTGAAAGGCAGATAAAGAGCTTCACAGATAAGAAAAAGCTAAAGGAGTTCATCAGTACCAAACCAGTATTATATGAAATGCTGAAAGGTACTCTTTAAGAAGAGGAAGAAGAAGAAAATGGCAAAGATGAAAATTATGAACAATAAATACATATCTATCAACAAGTGAATCTAAAAATCAAGTGAATAAAAAATCTGATGAACGGAATAAACTGGTGAATATTATAGAATCAGGGGTATAGAAAGGGGTGACTGGGATGCAGGAAGAGACTGGACAAAAATCATACACCTATGGATGAGGACAATGCGGGGGAGGTAAGGGCAGAGGGAGGGTTGAGAGCTGGGTGGAGGGCAGCTATGGGGGTGGGGAAGAGGAACAATTGTAATAATGTGAACAATAAAGATTTATTAAATCAATAAAAAAAGAAAGAAAAGTAAGAGTCAGTGAAACCTTGCATAAAGGCCCCCACTGCTGAGATGCCTCATCTGCTCGGCAAAGATGCGGTGGCCTGATTAGGCTGGAATTAACCCCTTGAAGACTCTTCAGAAACCCGAGTCAAGGCATGTCATGAAGTATGTGCTGCCGCATCAAGTCCCTGTCACCACTATCCGATGCGAGCAATGCAAATGGTTTAATTAGATCGTCAAACCCACTTCTACCTGCCAGAGTGAAAGCAACACGGGCTAAAAAAAATGATTTGGAAAATAACAATCACTGTTTTGTAACCTCGAGGCTTAATTAGAAGTTAAGGGAGTCGCTGTTCCTTCCACGCACTCCGCTCTCAGACAGTCGCAAGCATGCTGAGAGCACCAACTGTGGTGAATTTCAATGTGTACCGTTTCTCGAAGCGATCTCCTGCCAGGCCGGCCTGTAGGATAACACAACCTCGGTCTTGTTATTTGGAAGAACAAGGAACAGATTTCTGGGACATTCCCGCCCTTCTCAAAGCTGCAGAGACCAGTTGGAGAAAGCTAAGGCAGCAGCCAAAAGCCGAGACGACTTTAATCTCCGCCCTGCCTTTGGCTCTTCCCTCGCCAGCATCAGTGGCAGGCCGAGGCCCACCTGGGAAAAGCGACATGGAACAAAGATAATGAGAGCTAGACGGAGGGCAAAGCACGCTCATTCCACCCATGGGTGGTTTCTGTATTAAAACGCTGCC
>PVJN01015010.1:0-45418 GCA_004026805.1 Lasiurus borealis | reverse complement strand
GGGTACATTGGCTCTTGGATCTCCAAGGAGAGAGGCTACCCAGTAAGAGCTATGGAGAGATCTGCAGATTCCTTCTCTTTCTGGTTTTGGAGGTGCCCAGAATGAGGCCCAGCTGTGAAGCAATGCAAGCTGCTGTGGAGTCTTGGGTCTTCTTTTGGCAGCTCTGGGGCTCTTTGACCCAACTGTAGTAATTTAAGTTTCAGATTGCAAAGGACCGGGCCATTCATATGCAAAAGCCTCTACACCTGAATTGGTTGGGGCAGGTCTCAGGGAATCACCAGAGTGGAGCAAACAGCAATAGCTGAATGTCAGCCCTGCCTGGAAGAGGTCCTGTGTCTCTGTATCCCATGGCATCATGCAGCAACAATGATCACTACAAGCAACTCTGAGAGAAAGCCAGACAGTCCAGTTTCTCCCCGTATGAATCTGAGTCCCCAGATTGTTGTTTTCTTTTCTTCTTGGATCCTAAAAAACTATTTTAGAATCTCAACAGCTGCTTAAAATTGTTGTAAAAATGGTCAGATACACAAAAGCACAAGCAACAAAGGTAAACTAAATAAGTAGAACTGGAACTGGAGTTCAGAGTGGTCTTGTGTCTTCCTTCCGATTGAAAATGACAACAGCATACCCAGTTGCCATCCCTTTCCACTTTTGCCTCCGTACCTCTGCACTTCACTTCTGCACCTCCACTCCTCCTCCGAGTCTCAGAGTGCTTTTCTCTTCTCTTCTAGTTGTAGCATTTCCACTCAGCCAGCCTTCCCGTGGTTCTGGATGATACCCATTTTGTCTTTTAGTTGTAGTATTGAAGTGGTTGTGCGAGGCAGCAAGTTCAGGTGTTTACCTATGCCATCATCTTGGTTTCTCCAATTTGTATATATTCTTTAGAAATACAAGTTTATTCAATTATTCTGCCCAGTTTTTAATCAGATTTTTTCCTATTTTGAGTTCTTTATATATTTTGGATATTTACCCCTTATCAGATATGATTTGCAAATAATTTCTTCCATTCTCTAGGTTGCCTTTTTATATTGTTTGTTTCTTTTGATGTCCAGAAGCTTATGAGTTTGATGTACTTCTACTTGTTTAGTTTACCTTTGTTGTTTGTGCTTTTGTGTATCTGACCATTTTGACAACAATTTTAAGCAGCTGTTGAGATTCTAAAATAGTTTTTTAGGATCCAAGAAGAAAAGAAAACAACAATAACATAAGAAAACAAGATGCAATAAGGAATATATATGTGAAGTTCTATAGAGTACTTAATCCTAATGTGTTAATCCTTCTAAGATTTTATGAAACCCTATTTTGGGGAAAATTTAGATTAGGAATGATCTCAAATGCCTTATTTTCTTATATTCAGTTCTAATTGGGGTCATTATTTCCTTGTATGTATTAGATAAAAAACCTTTTCCCACATAGTGATGATTAGTTGTGGTACTTTTTCTAAAGCTTTCTTCAAATAGGCCAGGAAGAATAGAAGTGATTCCAAAGCAAGGAAACTGACCTTTTCTAATAATTGGTATTATATGATGGAAAAGACTAACTGAAAGTTAAGAAAAAAAAATGTAAATTTTTTTCTCCCCAAAAGAAAAGCTTTGGGCTGTTTCATTTTGTTTAAACTTGAATTATTAGACTCCTTTTCCTAAAGCGTCACAGTGTTTTGTGGAGAGTGTTAAGTACTTTTTATATTCATTCTCCCCTTACTATTAATAGAACCCAAACTTTTAGTTGATCTCCTAGCCACTTAGTTAAAATACTCATTTGCAGCTAGGTGTAATCAAATGACTAAAGTCTGCCTTATGACATAAAAGTGGGGTTTCTGGTAAGTCTCCTGAAAGGTGCTCCAATGCATTTTTTTTTCTTTCTCCACCCTGTTGAAAGGAACATAGGCATATTGGCTAGATATCCATCCCCACATTGGATTATGAGAATGAGGGCAATGACTCCTTTGTTTATTCCATTTTCCCCTTTTTTGAGCAGAAGTAGCTATATCTATTGCCCTATGTCTACACGATCATTGTTTTTTGGATGTATGTGAAAAAGGTAAGGATCTCTTTCTTTCACAGACTTACAGATTGAGAGGAACTGTACCCAAAGAAGCTGTATTTCAGGAAGTCAACTCAAGGACTCTCTTCCACCCTGAGACCTTATTTAGATGAGAAGATTATGGATTTTTGACACTCATACTCTGCCCAGTTAGCTTTTTCCTTTTATATTCTCATTTCCTTAAGCACTTGAGTGCCTACTGTTTTCCATTCACTGAGTTACATGCTGGGTATTCGAAGTTAAATAAGACAGAGTTACTTATCTTAAGTCTGGTGGGAAAGACATAGAGGCAAGCTCAATCCACTGAGCCAAACTGGTCTCGGCGAGTTGTCCATCTTTATTATCATCACTTTGATGTTGACAGGAGACAGATGGGCACTTTCAATTTGTTCTGGGAGAAGGAAAAGTGGCCATCATGGAGAAGCTGATGAATAAGCCATTTCAAAAAATTCACTGAATTATCACATGCCATAGTCATGAGCCAGCTCCCCATATTTCTACCCTTAGTATGATTGTAGGGAAGCTGAAGGTGGAAGAAATGCTAGTCATTGAGTTTCACCAGTTCTCAAGAATATGAATCACAAATGGATTTGTGCTAATAGTATTGTGAGTGGTTTTATAATTTTTATTAAATACTTATTAAATTTTTAAATTAAATATTGATTCTTCATTCTTGGTGAGTTAACAGACCAAGGGGAGAAAAAGCTGTAACTGCCTTGGTTCTCTGGGAAGGAGGGGTTCCAGTGCCTTAACGGCTGAGCCCATAGATTTCAAGGTTGACGAGGTCTCTCTTTTTCTCACTCAACTCCTTTTTGTAAATTTTAACTTTACTTGGACACTGCTCAGTTCCAATGTTGTGATAGATATGCCTGAAGAACTGTCAACATTTGATTTGGCTTAAACATCCTTGGTTATCTTCTGGCCTGGAGATGGAAAGTCCTGGTTCTACCTGGCACTGGCCTCAGGCCACACAGGAAGTCAGAGAACAAGAAGGGCCTGGCTCAGGGAGGGGAATGGAGCTGTCCAGGCCTGCTCTGGGCCTCAGCTGACAATCACTGCCCTTCCTCCAGTCATGGCAGGGCTCACCCTCCAACAGAGATTGAAAATGTTAAAATTCCATTAAAATGACATTAAAGAAATTATTTCAAAGGCTAACATTTGAGAAAAAAAGGAAGCTGTATAACAATGGACAAGTGATAACTGACTTAATGGACCAGAGAAAGTAGAATCTTCTTTGAAAATCAAGGAAATCTTGAAAAACGATTATTCATTCCATAAACCCCCATGCAATAGATGTAAAAGAGACCTATAACAAGGCATATCATTATATTTCTGAAAGCTGAGTCAAATAGGAGACCTTTAAACTTTTCAGAAATAAAATAAGTGGGTCATCTCTAAAACTAGGGATTTGGGACTATAATTAGCAAAATATTTTAATATCCGGTTGGCCCAGTTCCATGTCTACAAACCAAAACCTTCGGCTAAGTCTTGACTCCTGGTAACTCAGACCTCCATCTGGGTTTACATCTCTCTGTTCTGAGTTTCCTGGTCTGTGTCACTGGGCCTGCCTCAGGCGATTGTCCTGACTTGCTTCCTTGCCTTTCTACTCTCTGCTTTGTTCAGCTCACCTCTGTGGATATGGCTTCCCATCCTCTTGGCTAAAGGTCTCCACTGGCCTGGATTATTCATCTTCATTCCTTTAAGACTGTGTAGGCTACATACTGCTCAAACTAGGAATATCAGACTCTTTTGTTAATATTTAAATTCTGTCTCACTGAACATTGCAGAAAAATTTCCCTATGTGTCACCATAATGCACTTTCTCTCTCTCTCTTTCTCTCTCTCTCTCTCTTTCTCTCTCTCTCTTAAAAGAGGACTCTTTCAGGTCTTAAATAGCTATACCCAACTTCAAAATGCCATAAATATAATCCATAGTTTTTGTAAAGGACTTTACTCTAACTGAATATTTAAGAGTAAAATAAAATGTTTAAAGTGTATTACATAATTAGTCACATATTTATGCCATATCTACTTGTTATTCAATGAAGATATGGTTTGATTTCCAAATAACAAAATGTTGTGAATAGTATCAGGACAAATGGATACTGAATATCTGAGCTAATAATTTTAAGGGAAATTATCTCATAACTTTCTATTTTACTGTATTTAGTGTATTTCTTCAATCCAGGTGAAAGAGCACAAAATGCTTTGTCTGTGCCACTCTTATAGCCAAGACAATAACTATTATTCTATGAAATCAGCATTATAGGTCCCATTTACAAATAGAGTCAGAGACAAAGGCTCCAAGTTTGGAGGGTTAAATCCAGGTTGAATGGCCCAGATGCAATGCTATTGTACGGCTACCAAAACAGAGTCATACAATCTCTGAGGACAACTGAAGAAATTCTCTTGAATTTTTAAACAGAAGAACCTGAAAAAACAACAACAAAACGAAACCTTTTATTCAGCTAAAATTATAAATCTCTTGTATGGCCCTGAATTGAATCCAGCCACTTCTAAGGAAGGCAGAGCAAAACAACACTTCCCTTTGTCCCTGGTGAACAAAGGTAAGTGTGGACTCGATGCCAGCCCTGCACAAGTAAAACCAGTGCAAGGAGATTCTGCTCACCAGTTGCAAAGCCTCAGCACAGGTAGGATGTCTCAATGGGAGCCAGAGGGGAGTGCTTCTTCAGAAAGAATGGTATAAGACAGTAGCTCCAAATATTAAAATGGATTCACTGGTAAGAGAGATATACAACTAGTATTTTAGTAATGACGATGAAAATATTTGTCTCCTTCTATAATTCTGAACATAAGAACCCTTACTGGAAATGAAAAGCAGGGGCATCTGTATTACTTTCAACAAGAAAGACACATTTACAAGAAAAGAAAGGGGAAGCAATGTGGGTGGCAGATGGCTGGCATGGTTTGTACAGCACATAGTTTGGTATTCAGAGGTGGGCAAAAGTAGGTTTACAGCTGTTCACATGGAAATAATACAAAACTAAATAAATAAGTAAGCAAAAAAAATAAATAAATACAAGAATAAACGGTGTGTTTTGCATGTTCACAACTGCAAACCTACGTTTGCTGACCTGTGTGTGTGCATGCGTGTGAGTACATCCTAATATACAGTGGTACCTCGAGATACGAGTTTAATTCGTTCCTTAACCTTGAAGCGTGGGAAACTAAGAGACGCTAAAGTCGAGGTAAACTGGTGGGTCGTGTGCAGCCTGCCGATCCGCGCGATTACTCCTATCTGAAATGTTGCTCATATTTCAAAGCAAAAATTGCTCGCTCGACAGCTCGTATCTCAAAAATCTCATATGTTAGGGCACTCGTATCTCGAGGTACCACTGTACATAAAGAGCTAAGTGGCGTCATGACCGAACGAGGGGCCAGTCACCATGAAGTGCATGGAGCAGCTCTCAGTCCTCCCTCTTCCCCAGCCCCCAAGCTGCTCACCATGAAGGGGAGCTGGCGGCAGGGTGGGACTGGGCACTGTTGAGTGGCGGTGGCGGGCTGCTTCATGGGGTGGCCATGAGCTTAGCGGAGCAGTCACCCAAGAGGCAGGGAGTTTTGCAAAGCAGTCGTGGGGCAGGGAGTTTCACAGAGCAGTTGTGGGGTTGAGGGAGCTCAGGGAACCGTTGGCGGGACGGTGGGAGTTTTCTGGAGCATCCAGTGGTGAGCTTCACAGGGTGGCAGCAAGCTTCACGGAGCAGTTGAGGGGCAGGGGGAACCTCGGGAGCAGTCAAGGTCCCTGAGCATCATGGAGCGTCCCAGGGCGGGGAGCTTTACATAGCATTACAGGGCGGCAGAGACCATGCAACGGAGGCCAGGCTAGGCCTAGGGACCCTAACTGCGCCCGATTTCATGCACGCTGGGCCTCCAATTCATAAACCTATTAACAAATTAGAAAATATAACCAAATAAATAAATATGCACTTACTAATCATGATAGCTACTACAAAGGAAATGCACAGGGACAGGGCCTACTTGTGGCTCTGCAATGCACTCACTACCTGGGAGACTTGCCATTTCATTTCCAGCATCTCTACTCACACACACTTTCCTGTCTTCATGCCTTTGCTCAAGCTCTTTCCTCTACCTGAGAAGTTAGCTTCCCTTATATTTGCAAGTGCAAACACTTAATCTTCAAAGCCTAGCACACTTTCCTTTGTTGATTCAATAAGAGTCAAACCTTCCTCTCTGGACCCTGCTGTTACTGCTCTTGTTACAGTTTGCTTGGTATTATAGTTACTTCCCAGTGACATGATAAGTAACTTAAGAGCAGAGACTCTGTTTTACTGATTTATATTTTCCTATAGTTCCATAAGTAGGAGCTCAATAATGTGCGGCTGGGATTTCCAAGACCATCAAATTCAGATGACACAACTATGAGTTATAACTATAAGTATGATTTGATCTTCTCTCTATTGCCCATGCACATGTTCTCAGCTGCCTCAGATAGGTGAGTGAGATTTGCAGCTGATTCTTCAAGTCAAATTTTAAGATGATGATATCAATATGGTGTAGCAGAATATTAGAAATATATATTACTAGAGGTTCCAATGCATGAAATTTGTGCATGGGGGGTGGGCGGTTCCTTTACCCAACCTGCTCCCTCTCCAATATAGGACCCCTTGAGAGATGTCCAACTGCCTGTTTAGGCCCGATCCTGGATTGCTGGCTCCCACTTCTCACCGGCCTGCCTTCCTGATTGCCACTAACCGCTTCTGCCTACCAGCCTGATCACTCCCTAAATACTCCCCTACCAGCCTGATTGATGCCTAACTGCTCCCCTGCCAGCTTGTTTGCCTCTAACTGCCCTCCCCTGTAGGCCTGGTCACCCCTAACTGCCCTCCCCTTCAGGTCTGGTCACTCTAACTGCCCTCCCCTGCAGGCCTGGGTACCCCTAACTGCTTTTCCCTGCAGGCTTGATCACCCCCAACTTCCCTCCCTTGCAGGCCTAGTCCCTGCCAACTGCCCTCCTCTGTTGGCCATCTTCTGGTGGCTATCTTGTGTCCACTGGGGGCAGGATCTTTTGACTATATAGGGCAGTCATCTTGTTTGTTGGAGTGATGGTCAATCTGCATTTTACTCTTTTATTAGATAGGATAGAGGCCTGGTGCATGGGTGGGGGCCAGCTGGTTTGACCTGAAGAGTGTCTCAGATCAGGGTGGCAGTTCTCTTGGAGCGTGGAGTGGCCTTGGAGAGAGGCCTGTGGTGATTTGCAGGCCAGCCATGCCTCCCAAGCAGAGGCCCTGGAATCTGGGATTTATTTATCTTCTACAATTGAAACTTTGTAGCCTGGAGTGGAGCACAGCTATTGAAACTTTGTTGCCTTAAGCAGAAGCCTGGGCCAGCCAGGGTTTGTGGGAAGCTTGGCTTCCTCCATCGCCAGGGGCAACTCAAGCCTCCCTCCTGCTCTCTCTGTGTCTGTAGCCATATTGGTTGGGTTAATTTGCATACTTGCTCTGATTGGCTGTTGGGCATGGCTGGTGGGTTTGGCTTGTGAGTGTAGTCGAGGTATGGTCAATTTGCATATTACTGTTTTATTAGATAGGATGTGAGCTGGGGCTAATTTCAATACTGCACACCTGGCCTAAGATGTACATGCATTAACAACCAGCTGTCTGTGATGCAAATCAGATCATAGTGCTCACAGAACCTGTCTACAGTGGGGAATAGCAGACCCGTGTTTTTGCTCATCTCTCTCTTTTAATCACCACTTAGATCCTCTTGCTCTCAGCTGTCTCTGCTTCTAGTCTATGTGGCTCCCACTGACTTAACCTGGGAGCAACCTGACAGTGCCTCTCTTCCTGCTTGCACCATGCCCCTCTTTCTTGCCTTCCACCCTTGAGTTACATGGCACAACTTTCACAACTAAGTTAAAAACCTTTTATCACTTACAACTGATACTGGATAACATAAGGGAGAAGATGTAGGTCTATGAAAAACAGGTTCTTCTAATTTTCTCATCCAAATCCAAGAAGTGGATATTATTCTTTCCATTTTCAAGAAACTGAGAATCGGCAAAGGTAAGTCACTGGACCAAGTTCACATGGCTTTTAAAGAACAGAACTAGAATTTGATGTAGGTCTATTTCTTAGCTCATTATTACTTCTATATAGCTTGTTGTCTCTCAAATATTGATAAGATAAATAACTCAAATGAATGACTTTTTAAAAATTAGGATAAAGCAGTTATCCAATTTAATTAAGTTCAAATTTTAAAAAAGCAAAAATATAGATGTGAACATGTATGTGTGTGTGTGTGTATGTGTGTGTGTGTGTGTGTGTGCACGTACACACGCGCCCAGGTGTGTTTCTTGCTCTGGCCACTTAAAAAGTCCAGGAGCTACAACCCTCAAATATCAATTTATACGCCTATTTAAATAAAAATACTTATTGATTACAGAGTGTGAAGATGTAACTTTACAATGATGAAGCCTGATAGGCACCACCTTAACTGCGCGATAAAAGATAACCTCCCCGATGATGAAATAAAATTGTGTACTTGATAGGATGCAATAAGAAGAACAATGCTTCTCTTGTGATATTCCTACAGAGGATGAGTTACCTGATTCTAATCACAGGAAGCATCAGCCACAGAAGGAACAGTCTCTAAGCCAGTGATCGGCAAACTCATTAATCAATGGAGCAGCAAACGGCAGCTCGTAATCCGCATGTGGCTCTCAAACCGCAGTTTGCTGACCTAGGCCTGTAATCTTTAAAAATGTCATGATCAGGAAAATCCAGGAAAGACTAGGGAGCTACTCCAAACTGAAAGGGTGAAGAAACAAGGCAACAATATGAAATCCATTTGCTAAGAGGGTAAAACCTTAAGCATTCTCACCACATTAAAAAAAGAAAGAAAGAAAATGGTCAGAAAGTGAAGTGATAAACATGTTCATAGATGTGACTGTGCTGATTAGTATGTAATGTATACCTACATCAAAACATCAAGTTGTATACCTTAAATATGTACAACTTTTATTTGTCAATTATTCCTTAGTAAAGCTGGAAAAAATAAAAAGAGCCAAAAGTTACCCAAAAGAAATAAAAAAATAATTGTGTAATAGGAGCAAGAATGGAAAAGTGAAAGGAGGTGAGCCAGGAAACATGAGTTTCTGCCCTCGCTCTGCCAATAGCTACCTATGCAACCTTAGGAAATCCTTTAAAGACGTAGATTCAGTCACACCAGATACAGCCTGCAGATGGCCTTTTGTTCAACATGCTTGCTTGCTACTTAGGAAACTGGCACCTCAAGAGTTTCAGTTAAAGTTCAGCCAGCACGTGTAGCAAAGGGTGGTATGTCACTTTAAAATATTAGTGCCTAAGATGACTAATATTAGGAGACAACGTTTGTGCCCTCAAACCTCTGCAACCACATTCAAGTCTTTCCCCCTTGACCTACTTCTACTCTCAGACTTACTTAATTGTGCAATTCTGTACTGTAAGGAAAGTTTTCTCCTAATCTTATTTGGAATTTTTTCCTAATTCAGACTTCCCTTTCATACTCTCATTGCCCAAAGTGTGTTATGTTGAATAAGACCCTTTCAGATATAGTAATATAAGTAGAATAACAAAAACTTAAATAATTTCACTGTGGCCACACAGTTTGTAAATATATGTAATATAGCATATGTATAAAAGAATTAAAATAAATGCTCTTGGTCCTCATAACAACTTTATGAGGATAGTCCTATTATTATATGCATTTTATAGGTTAGAAAACTGAAGTATAAAGAAGTTCAAGGACTTGCCTAAGATGGTTAGCTGGTAAGCAGTCAGAGGTCTGGAGTCTTTCTTTTGGCTATGCCAAGGATAGTCTGTGTAACTTGTTCTTTTAGGCCAAGTTCTAATCTGTGAGATGGGATGCAGACTAAATTTTATCATTTCTTATTCTCATAGTAATGGGTGTATTCACTGTGGTATCATTCAGTATTGTCTCCAACTTTTTATCATTGAAACACAGTTGACATATATTATATTAGTTTCAGTTGTACACATAGTGATTCTATACTTACATATCTTATTAAGTGATCACCATGATAAGTCTAGTAACCATTTATCACCAAACAAAGTTATTACAATATTATTGACTATATTACCCATGCTATCCATTACATCTCTGTGACTTCTTTATTTTGTAACTGAAATTTGTACTTCTTAATACCCCTCTCCTATTTTGCCCAGCCCCTTATAATCCTCCCCTCTGGGAGTCATCAGTTTGTTCTCTGTATCTATGAGTCTGTTTCAGTTTCATTTTATATTTCAGGTTCTACATATAAATGAAATCATAATTCTCCTTTCCCTGTATGACTCATTTTACTTAGTGTAATTCCCTCTAAGTCCATCCATGTTGTTGCAGATGGCAAGATTTTATTTTATTTTTGTTATTTTTAAAAAATATATTTTATTGATTTTTTACAGAGAGGGAGAAGGATAGAGAGTTAGAAATATTGATGAGAGAGAGACATTGATCAGCTGCCTTCTGTACTCCCCTACTGGGGATGTGCCTGCAACCAAGGTACATGCCCTTGACCAGAATCAAACCTGGGACCTTTCAGTCCGCAGGCTGACGATCTATCTACTGAGCCAAACCGGATTTGGCAAGAGTTTATTTTTTAATGGCTGAGAAATATTACTCAGCCATTAAAAAATAAAATCTTGCCAAATATACCCCCCGCACACACACACATATTACATCTTTCTTTTTAAAAAATCTTTATTGTTCAGATTATTACAGACATTCCCTCTTTTCCCCCCATTGCTCCCCTCCACCGAATTCCCACACCATCCCAGGCCCTCGCTCCCACACTGTCCTCGTCTATAGGTATGAGCGCTTTGTCCAATCTCTTCCCGCATCCTTCACTCCCCCTACCTCCTGAGAATTGTCAGTCTACTCCCTTTTCATGCCCCTGATTCTATTACATTCACCAGTTTGTTCTGTTCTTCAGATATCTTATTCATTTGATTTTTAGATTCACTTTTTGATAGATATGTATTTGTTGTTCATAATTTTTTATCTTTACCTTTTTCTTCTTCCTCTTCTTAAAGAATACCTTTCAGCATTTTATATAATACTGGTTTGGTGGTGATGAACTCCTTTAGCTTTTTCTTATCTGTGAAACTCTTTATCTGACCTTCAATTCTAAATGATAGCCTTGCTGAGTAGAGTAATCTTGGTTGTAGATTCTTGCTACTCATCACTTTGAATATTTCTTGCCATTCCCTTCTGGCCTGCATAGTTTCTGTTGAGAAATCAGCTAACAGTCATGGGTACTCCCTTGTAGGTAACTAACTGTTTTTCTCTTGCTGCTTTTAAGTTCTCTCTTTGTCTTTTGCTCTTGGCATTTTAATTATGATGTGTCTTGGTGTGGTCCTCTTTGGATTCCTCTTGTTTGGGGTTCTCAGTGTTACCTTGACTTGTAAGTCTATTTCTTTCACCAGGGAGGGGAAATTTTCTGTCATTATTTCTTCAAATAGGTTTTCAATATCTTGTTTTCCCTCTTCTTTTTCAGATGTTGGTATGCTTGAAGTTGACCCAGAGGATCCTTATACTATCTTCATATTTTTGGATTCTTTTTGCTCTTCTGGTTAAGTGTTTTTTGCTTTCTCGTACTTCAAATCTTTGACTTGATTCTTGGGATCCTCTAGTCTACTATTGAATATCGGTATATATTATTCTTTATTTCAGTCAGTGTATGCTTAATTTCTGACTGATCCTTTTCCATTTTTTTGGCATTCTCACTAAGATCCTTGAAGTCTCACTAAGTTCCTCAGAGGTTTATAGAAGATCCTTGAGTAACTGTATAACTGTGGCTTTAATCCATTTCTTTCATTTGTGACATGTTTCTTTGTCTCCACATTTTGGCTGCTTCCCTGTGTTTGTTTCTATGTGTTGGGTAGAGCTGCTAATTCTCTTTGAGTTGATAGAGTGGCCTTGTGTAAAAAGTGTCCTATATGGCCCAGTGGCTCAGCCTCCTCAGTCACCTGAGGTGGACACTGTTGATGCACCCCTTTGTGGTCAGTGTGCACACTCTTGTTGTAGTTAAACCTTGATTGCTGTTGGTATTACTGGGAGGAATTGACCTCCAGGCCAACTGACTATAAGGACCAGCTCTGTCTACAATGGAAGAGCTGCTGTACAGGAGGCATCCTTATGGGGAAGTACTTTCTTAAGTGAGGCTTTGGTGCTCACTGAGTCTGCCCCTTGAGTGTGTCACTTATGTGAAGAGTTGTAATCTGGTATGGTCTCACACTGACCATTGGGTACACTGGCTCTTGGATATCCAAGAAGGTGCAAAGTCAATCACTGCCAGAGGCTGCCTAGCAGGAGCTAAAGAGAGATCTGCAGATTCCTCTTGAAAATGCCCAGATAAGGCCCAGCTGTGTGGCAAGGCAGGCTGCTGCTGCTGGATTGATTGCTTTGGGGCTCCCTAACCCATTTGCTGCCTGTGTGATAGGTTTTAGGCTGAGAAAGGAAAAGCCATTCATATGCAAAAGATGCTGCACACAGCTCAGGTGGGATTGTAAATTGGGTGGGGTGGGGTCTCAGGAAATCACCAGGGCAGAGCAAACAGCAATGGCTTCCAGTCAGCCCTGTATCAGAGAGGGCAGAATCAATGACCCTTGTGAGTACTTCCATCTGAAAGAAAGCTGCCCTCGTGTTCCTGCCCTGATGCCAGACAGTCCAGTTTCTCCCCATATGTGGCTGGGTCCCCTAGAGTCTCACATGAAACTGGAGTTCAGAGCAAGCAGGAGCGTGTATCTCTCTCCTGGTTAAAAAAGCAGTGGGGGAAACAAAAAAAAAAAGCAAAGCAGGGAACCCAACTGTCAGCCCATTCCACGCCTCTGTACCTCCTACCAGTCTCAATGAGCTTTCTTCTTTACGTCTCTAATTGTAGAACTTCCACTCAGCCAGCTTCCCTGCAATTCTGAATGATAGTTGTTCGGTCTTTTAGTTGTAATTTTGATGTAGTTGTGAGAGGCTGCAAGTACAGGTGTATACCTATGCTGCCATCTTGGTTCTTCTAATACAGTGGTTCTCAACCTTTCTAATGCCATGACCCTTAATACCATTCCTCACATTGTGGTAACCCCCAACCATAAAATTATTTTCATTGCTACTTCATAACTGTTATTTTGCTACTGTTATGAATCATAATGTAAATATCTGTGTTTTCCAATGGTCTTAGGCAAGGCTGCTAGTGCTTCTCATCCTGTGGGTCGCCACAACATGAGGAACTGTATTAAAGGGCCGCAGCATTAGAAAGGTTGAGAACCACCATGTTAGAGGAACCAAGATGGCAGCATAGGTATACACCTGTACTTGCTGCCTCTCACAACTACATCAAAATTACGATTAAATTAGAAAGGTTGAGAATCACTGCTCTAACATCTTTCTTATTCACTCATATATCAATGGATACTAGGTTGCTTTCATATCATATCTATCATAAATAGTGCTGGGATTAATATAGCAGTGCATATATCTTTTCAAATTAGTGATTTTGTTTTCTTTAGATAAATAACGATTAGAGGAATTACTGAATTGTATAGTAGTTCTATTTTTAATTTTTTTGAGGAACCTTCATATTGTTTTCTAGAGTGGCTGTACCAATATACATGCCCACCAATAGTACATGAAGGTTCTCTTTCTACATATACTCACCAATACTTGTCAGTTGTCTTTTTTATAACAGCACTTTGATAGGTGTAAAGTGATATCTCATTGTGGTTTTGATTTGTATATCCCTATGATTAGTGAGGTTGAGCATCTTTTCACATACCTGTTGGCCATCTGCATGCCTTCTTTAGAAAAATGTTCTTTTTTTTAAAAAAAATCAAATTTTAAAAGATACTAGTGGCCTGGGGCATGGATTCATGCACATTGAAATAAAATTAATTAGAAGGTGGTGGGTGGGACAGAACTGGGCAAGGCAGGCCAGACATGCCATGGAGACAACCTCTCTCCGTCTCTCCCTGGCTAGCCACACCTAGGGGGTGACACTGGGGCTCATAGGGCATCTGCAGAATGAGTGGGGTCCCACTGGCAGGTGGGGTCCCTCAGCCTGGCCTGTGGGGATCAGGCTGAAACTGGTGCTCCAACATCCCCAGAAGGGTTCTGGAGTATGAAAGGGCACTCTGCAAAGTTGCTATCGCTTGGCAGCTCCTGTGTTGAGTGTCTGCCTCCTGGTGGTCAGTGTATGTCATACCTATTAGCCAGTTGGCCAGTTGGTTGATCGGATAGTCACTTAGCCTTTTATATATATAGATGGTATTTAGCAGAATTGTTATATCCTCCCTTAAGTGCTAAAAGTTATGTGTAGATTCTTTAGGGTATTTTATATAGAAAAATCATACTATCCAAAATACTGAGAATCATAATTCTTTACATCTAAACTCTATCTGCATCTGTTTCTTCAATTACACTTTTACAGTGATGATCAGAACTCCAATTTTATTTTGTACTAAAGGCCTGATGCATGAAATTCACTGCAAGGGGCTAAACCCTTATAGCTGCAGAGGCTTACCTTGTACCTCACAGCACCAGATTCATCTGGAAGGTTATCCGGAAGGACATGCAGAAGGATGTTCAGAAGGATTTTTTGCTGTCTGGTCTAATTAGCATGTTATGCTTTTATTATAGCTTATTACTGATGTAAGAGAGGAAGGGAGAGGGAAAGAGAGCTAAAAACATCAATGATGAGAGAGAATCATTGATTGGCTGCCTCCTACACACCCCCTACTGGGGATAAAGCCCGCAACTCAGGCATGTGCCCTTGACCAGAATTGAACCAGGGACCTTTCAATCCACAGGCCAATGCTTTATCCACTGAGTCAAACCAGCTAGGGGTGAAAAATGTCTATTCAGGTCCTCTTCCAATTTTATAATCAGATTGTTTGGTTATCTTTGCTATTGAGTTGTCTGAGCTCTTTATATATTTTGGATATTAATCCCTTATCAAATACATGATTTGCAAAATCTTGTGCCATTCAGCAAGTTATCTTTTTGTTTAGTTGATGGTTTCTTTTGCTATGCAAAAGCTTTTTCACTTTGATGTAGTCCCATTTGTTTATTTTAGATTTCATTGCCCTTGCCAAGGAGGCAGATCCAAAAAAACGTTGCTAAGATGGATGTCAAAGAGTATACTGCCTACACTGTTTTCTTGGCGTTTTAAGATTTTATCTATTACATTTAAGTCCTTAATCCATTTTGAGTTTATTGTATTTTAAGGCATAAGAAAGTGGTCTACTTTCACTCTTTTGCATATAGCTGTCCAGTTTTTCTAACATCATTTATTGAAGAAACTGTTTTTTTCTCACATTGTATATTTTTGCTTCCTTTTTCATAGATTAATTGACCATCTAAAGTGGTGTTTTTTTTCCTGCATTCTTTATTCTGCTCCATTGATCTATGTGTTTGCTTTTGTGCTAGTACCTGTTTTTATTATTATGGTTATGCAGTATAATGTGAAATCAGGAAGCATGATCCCTCCAGCTTTATTCTTCTTATTCAAGATTCCTTTGACTATTTGTGGTTCCATGAAAACTTTAGGGTGAATTTTTTCTAGTTCTATGAAACCTGCCATTGGTATTTTGATAGAGATTGCATTGAATCTGTATATTGTTTTGACATTTTAACAATATTAATTATTCCAATCCATGAGCATGATATATATTTTCATTTATCTGTGTCATATTCAATTTTTTTCATTAGTATGTTATAGTTTTCAATTGTTTTGGAGCCTTATCTCTCCTGTGCAAAATCTAAGGGTTGGAGTGCCTGATGTGGATCTTAAGTCCTTCAGTCCTCGGGGGAAAATTCTGAACTTTTGAGAAGCCTCCTGACCATGAAACACTACAACCGGGGTGGGTGGTTTCTTTTTCATAACGGGACTATCTCTTCCTCTCAGTGCTATCCTTTACACAGTGTTATCCTTCGTTGCGGGTACTCTGTCCATGTAGTTCCTAGGTACCTTTCAGAAGTAATTTTTCCATATGTAGGTGTAGATTTGTTGTGTGTGAGAAAAGGTGATTTCAGGTTCAATGATGCCATTTTGAACTCCTTCCCCAATATTTTTTAAAATTAAGTTTTCTTAGAACTTCTCTCTTTTCTAAGAAGTGGGCAACCTATGTACAAAAAATTATGAAGACACTTCAAACACTAGATTCTCAAACAAACTGAAACACTAAATTAATAATTTGTGTGTCTTTGTCTTTGTTTTCTCTTTCAAAATGAGGAGCAGGTGACAGAAAGAACATTATATGAGGACACAAGAGCCATTTTTGGCCCTGGCTTCATTCTTGTATCTACTAGTTACATGACCTTGGTGAGACTTTTAATCAGGTTGGGTTACACTTTCCTCATCTGGACAATGAGATAATTTGGTTAGATGACCTCTGCTGTCCTAATTTTGAGAGTCTACAATTCCATCATGTTTTCTCCAACTCACTTACAATTATATACATTTCCATTTCTAGTGAGAAAAGTTAATAATGGGGAAGGTAACATTTCTCAGGACAATGTGAGCCCAAGGTCAAAAACACTACCTGTTTGAAGTCACACATTCCTGAGCACACTGTGGTATGTTGACTTTTATTTCTCTCCCCTTTACAGGTTCCAGTTAAAGATCCTTATCTTGAACAAACAATGCTAGCTGCTAATTTAGCTCATGTTGAAACTTAAAAGAAAATGTCCTGATTAGAGAGCTACTTTACCATCATCTCAATAATAGAGAATAATACAAGTTCCTTCATGGCAAAGAGAAGGCTTCCTGGTTGTTTGTTTGTTTGTTCTCCATAGGGAAATTGGAATCAATATTCATTGGCAGATAGATGTGGACTGTTAATAATTACTGCTGAACACTAACCAAATATGTGGTGGTCAAATCATAAGATTCACTGAGTAGCTTATTTTGTTTTGTTTCTCAAACAATAAACAGATTAGAAATATGTTTTTCCAGCCAGCTCTCAAATGCAAGACCATTTTGTTCTTATTTCAATAACAACTTCTTAGGAAAAAGATACCACTTTTCCCTAGAGGCATACACACACAAAAGTTGTATAGTTGCCCTGAAAGTTCATTTAAATATCTCTTAGCACTTCAAGTAATAATTTTAACTATGTTCATGAAAAATTGGTTATGCCAACTTTCTTCAAAGGGAGAAAGGATGTAATGAGAAGCTCACGACTATGGTCATTTGTGCTGGAGATAATGCCAGCCAAATTGTCATTCAAGGCAAAGTTTGGGACATGTAAAAACTCATGAATTAATGTTTCTAAGGGCCTTTCTTAAGAAATCTACTGGAAGGCAAACTTCAGCCAACTAAAAGACAGTTAGAGAAAGGACTGGCAAACTTTTTTTTTTTCCTGATGCTAAGTAAAGTTTATAAGGAAGTTTATACTGTTCTGGGCTGCATTGAAACAGTATAGGAAGTCTGTCTGCTGTCACACTGACAAAGATAGTGATAGTGTCCATGCTGCCACAATATTCCTGGTAGTTAATAGTGAAGTCCATTTTGACATAGGTCAAGAAAATAAAATCACAGAGGACAAGAAATCAGCAATGCAATTCATTGAACCCCTAATCTGGATAAATGTTTGACTGAAATGATTGAAAAATCTTTTCAGTGGTGATAGTTGATGATTTTATGACTTCTTGACATGGCATGAAATATCGTACTTAAGGCTTTGGATTGACTGTCACTACTTTCTTCTCCAAAAAGAATGTTTCCATGAACAATGAAGTTAATGATGACAAAGTGGCATTTTTCTTTTCTTTAATTTATCTTTATTGTTGAAGCTATTCCAGATGTTTCACCCCCCCCCCATTAACTCCTGCCATCCCGGACCCTCCCTCCCTAGACCTTCATTGCACTATTGCAAAGTGACATTTTTCAGGAGAAGATACTGAAATTTTTCTATCAGCCAAGCCCACCAGCCCATGAAATAGCATCACATTATAAAGGATGACTGAGCCTTGGAGAACTCCTAATCTGAGAATTCTGGGAGAACTCCTAATCTGAGAATTCTGGGAGACGTCTTTGGAAGCCTTTCCAATGGTTTAGGTGAACTGGAGGGTAGGCCGTATGATTCATAACCTGAGAAAACCTTAGAAACAATTTATCTTACTTCTGTCATTTTTCAGAAGAAATTCAGGGGATTGGACTAAAGTCCCAGAGGAAGCAATTTGTTGAGCTAGAACCATATGAGGTCCTGTTTTACCTCTGTACCAAGGATTGTTTCAAATCTCTGCTTTCCCCAAGTTCCTGAGCACACAAACTTCCCCTTCACTCTCAACAAAGGAATGGGCTTAAACAGGCTTCAATTTCACAGAGAAAATAGAAATCATACGACAAAAATTCTCTTAATTTCCTGCCACCAACTCTGAACTGACAGCCATCCTTCCTTTGTTGTCTCCTGCTAAAGCCAAGGAGGCCCTTCCAATCCCAGCCTAATATCTTTATCTGTGCTATGCCGTCATTTTCTCCTCAAAACTGCCATGAACTAGGGATGTTGATCAACTAATTATTCTTTTGTTCTGCTGTATCTCTAATCTGTCTCTCAGTAGGCACTTCCACACTCAAGAAAACTTCAACTTTATCTGTTATGTTTTATGCCTTTTAGTAAAAAGAAAAAAAAAAGATTTGAAGTAAATATGACTAAATGTTCAGATGTATTGTTTCTGCTGATGAGTACCTCGGACGTTATTTAATCTCTGTACCTTTTAGGTCAACACTTTTTTTTCTTCAAAAAGCAAAAAAGATTGTGAACATTACTTGCTCAGGAGCAATCAGAGACCATAAGACTAGCATCTATCCACAGGGACTCCAAACAGCCACTGCTTCCCTCTGATTTTCACACTCAAAGTGAAGGAAGTTTGGGGCCCTGCTGAAGGAGGTTAAAAAAAAGAGAAAGAAAGTTAATTGGAGAGAGTGTCCTGTTTACATTTGAATAGGGGACTTCCAAACTGAAACAACTTATTTATACCAGTAGGTGCTACAAAATGTGAACTGGAAGTGATCATTTGGAATTTTCAAAACCTTCTCTTCAGCAATGTTACTAAAACATTATCAATCACTATGAAAACAGGAAGAATGTCAAAGTTTATCCATTATTGATTCTCAGATATCTGTTGGCCTCTACTATGTAAGACAAAATTGGTAAAGAGATGAGTCAATATTTTTTTTGTTTACTGCTATTATATTATTTCTAATTTTATAAGAAAAATTGCAACTATTATAGAAAAAAATCACAATTGCATTTCTAGATTCATGTGAGCCCTCATATTTTTACCCATTCTTCCCTCCTTCCTTCCTGATGAATAGTGCCCTTTTCCCCTACCGAAGTCAATATTCTTGCCTGGACCTTCCCACTTCCCTCCTTTTTGGGGACTGTATTCCATGTCTTGTCTCTTCTATCTTCTGTCTTCAACATTTGCCTCTCCATTAGGTCATCCCCATAATACTTAAATATGTTTCCATTATTCTCTCTTTAAAAGAAGCTGATCCCCATCTCTTACCTTACAACCAAACTTCTCAGAGAGAATTTCTTTAAAAACAAACAAACAAAAAATTCTACTCTCTCAATCTTCATTTCCTCAGTCCCCCTCATTCTTCAAGCCAGTCCATTGTCATCTAGTCATAATACTTTCTCTGCCTTCACCAAATTACACATCCCCTTTATGTCACCATTGACCTTTTTGTCTGTCTACTTGATGGAACGGGCGTAAGTTTTTAGGGGAGTGCAGAAGGCAACTTTCCTCTCTGTTACCCTTTGTGCTTCTCAAGACTTGGACAAAATCTTGGGCAGATACCATAGCTTTTCTAGTTACTCTCAGGGATTAATAAAGAATTTAAATTTTTTAGAAGATTGAAATTTTGTATTAGACAGGACTAGGATTAAATCTCTAATCCAAAATAAAAGCTTCTGTCTAGCCGAGGCCGGTTTGGTTCAGTGGATAGAGCGTCGGCCTGCGGACTGAAAGGTCCCAGGTTCGATTCGGGTCGGGGGCATGTACCTTGGTTGCGGGCACATCTCCAGTGTGGGGTGTGCAGGAGGCAGCTGATTGATGTCTCTTTCTCATCGATGTTTCTGACTTTCTATCCCTCTCCCTTCCTCTCTGTAAAAAATCAATAAAATATATTAAAAAAAAAAAAGGTTCTGTCTAGATCAAGCCTAGTTTAAATTGGGATATCTGTAATAAGGAAGGTGGCATAGGTGGCTTTGCAGTATTTCTCTTCTAAAATTTGATATCTACTTATAATGCTTTCTCTGCCTCCACCAGGATTGGTCCTCAAAAAATTCTTACCGGAGTCCCTAAAGATTATATATAAAAAGAAATCATATATAAAGAGGTTTTATAGATAGGTAAATTTATTTCAACAAAAGTGATTTTATAGGTCTCACCCCATCTTTGCCATTTAAGAACTGCCTATAAATGGGGCTCACCATATCTGCCTTGCCCACTCCACAGGTTAGCTTTAAAAGTTCCTTGAGTTAATACATTTAAATATAAATTAACAAGCTAAAAAGATCACACGAGTCTGCTTAGTTGAAATCTAATGCTATCATTATTATTATTATTATCATCAAAATACACTTTCCAAGTATATTTGCCCCTTTGTCAATTATATTTCCCCCTTACCTTAGGTATCTCAGTTTAGCAAGCAAGGAGGGATCAAAGTTTAAACTGGAATGGTGGTGACACTAATACAATAACTTTATCTTACATATTGAAATTAAAATATCTCTGCCTTGAAAGATAATAGGAAGGTGATTTTGTTTTATATAAAAGGTTTCTTTAGGCCCTAAGATCATAACCTACAAAGAAGGCCAACCCTGCTCCTTACCACTAAGAGATCTCGGGGACTCAGCCAGCTCTATCCACCTCTGGTCTCCACTTTCTTCCCTTAGCTCAGTAGGATGAAGGGTGAATTTGTCACAGGTAGGCTATGGATGGGTAAGATATTCTATTTCATTTCTAGGACCTGTGTAACAAACAATAATGAATCTGTTTTCTTGGACCTGTGACATGCCATATAGCATGAGTTTTCCAATCATTTTCACTTAAGTGACCACAAGCAAGACCTATAGTCATGTAACAGAGATTACGCCTATTTGCCCTCCCAAATCCATTCTCTTCCTCCTCCACCCTGTCTGTGCCCTGGGAGGCTTACCTCCACCAAAGGCAGCAACTGGACTGTCTTTTCGGTACCTGGATGGTTTAGCCCAGTGGTCGGCAAACTCATTAGTGAACAGAGCCAGCAAACCGCGGCTTGCCGCCCACTGGTTTAGCCAATGGGAGGAACTGGCAGGAGATGTGAGGGCAGGGAGGTGGTCCCACTCCTTCACTGCAGGGCCATGACTTTGGCAATGGGCCCTCTTCCACGGCTCGTCCCTTGTTGGTTCCTTTAGCTCTTCCCACAATTGTATAAAGGAAGCCAAAGAGATTCTTCATTAAACACTTTCTTTAAACCCTTTGAAGAGGCCATTCTCCACCTGCTAGAACCCTGATTAGTATGACATCTGTCAGCCTCATTTTCCTCATTTGTTGTAATATAGGTATAATAAAAGAGCCTGCTTTATTGGGCAAGAGTGAGAATTAACTGAAGTGATGCTTGTAAAGCATATAATACACAACAGACACCGAACACTGTAACTAATACTTAGTATGTACTTAATACAAAGTACTTTACTGAGTACTAAGACAAATGTATTAATATTACAAAGCATTACTACTATCAACACAAAGTACCTTACTAAGCATTATCTTGGGAAATGCTTGCTATTGCATAAGAAATTGAGATGGCCACTTCTGACTGAAACTTAATTTGAAATAGCAGTTAGCAGACGACAAAGCCCAAGTCCCACCTCCTGCACTTCTCACCACAAAGAGCCATCACTTGCCTTGTCCTCCTCTGCTTCCTCAGCAGCTTTCTGTTTCTTTTGGTGTGTATGTGACTTCCTCAAGGCTTCCCTCTGTCGAAACTATTATTTCCAGTCCTCAAAGCATTAAGGCTATTCTATAATTTCTCTAAAAAAATATGATGATGACAAATTCAGGGATTTGAGGCATAACTGACAACTATGAGGATTTAAAGTTTCAGGAAGATGAATGAAATTATTGAAAACTGATCCTGAAATTCATTTACTCAGTAGGCTTCAGTAAGTCATTTTATTTTTTACAAAACTACATTTCAGTGAGTGGGTAAAATGAACGGGGAACGACAAATGGGAAGATGGATTATACTCAACAGAGGAGAAATTAGTGGGATTAAGTACGAAGTGTTTTTTATTCTCCCATTCAGGATATAACACATTAAAAAATAGGTCAGAAACAGGTCTGAACAAATGGAACATACTCTTAAACTCCAAAGTTATAAAGAGATCAAGGAGAGTGGTTTTTGACTCAAAAAGGCATTTTAAAGATGCTGATAATAAACAGATTTCAAGTGACCTAATCAATTACCACTGTAGCTGTCTCTTTGTTTCCATTTAGGTACACTATAGTTTGAAACTAAATTAAAATACTTTTCATTCTGGAGCCCTTTAGAAGCCTTCCCTGTTGATTTCACTAAAATCAGAATTCATAAAACTAATTTGGCTCCTAGTAATATGATCCTTCATGATAATTAAAGGGTTGTCATGTCCTTCATGACAACAATACTTCATGATGACTTTTAGAGGCTTGTGACGCTACTGAATTTTTCAGGTAGTTTAGATACATTCATTCATTCACTTTAAAACTATTTTTTGGGGAAAGGGCAATGAACATTCATTAAGCACCCCTATCTGCTGAATTATGTCAGCTGTTTTGCATTCCTTGACTCCTCTCAACCCATGAAATAGGTGTTATAATCTTCATTATATAAACGAGGAAATAACAGCTTAATAACATAGCTCAGATCATAGAGCTACTGCGTGGCAGAGCTGATATGTGAGGCCCAGTTTTTCTCTCTAACACATCAATCACAGTGCCTGGCAGAGTGATTCCCAAACCTATGACATTCCACCATATCAAAGATGAGCAAGACAGTTTCTTCTGTCAAGACCTTTATCTCCCTTTCAAGACAGGAACCACGAATAGGTTGTAGGTTTATGAAATATGGTCAGGATGTGCTTCTCCTTCTATTATACCTACCCATACTCTCCCTGTGGTGTCTCATGGGCTCCATATGAAAATATATGATAACAAAGAATCATGAGATGTTTCTCTTCCTCATGGCCTCAACATATGATGCTTTATTCCAGCAATCATTTTGGGTTTGTTTCTATTATTATTCACTAGAGGTCTGGTACATGAAATTCATGCACAGGGGAGGGGGATGTCCCTTAGCATAGCCTGCACCCTTTCCAATCTAGAACCCCTCAAAGGATATCTGACTGCCAGTTTAAGCCCAGATCTAAATGGGCAGTCAGATGTCCCTCTCACAATTCAGGACTACTGGCTCCCAGCCACTCACCTGCCTGCCTGCCTGATTGCCCCTAACTACTTCTGCCTGCCAGCCTGATTAATCCCTAACCACTCCCCTGCCAGCCTGATCAACACCTAACTGCTCCCCTGCTGGTCTGATTGCCTCTAACTGCCCTTCCTGTCAGCCCGGTCATCCCTAACAGCCCTCCCATGCTGGCCCAGTCATCTCCAACTGCCCTTCCCTGCAGGCCTGGTTGCCCCCAACTACCCTTCCCTGCTTGCCCATTCAACCCCATCTGCCCTTCTCTGATGGCCTGGTCACCCAACTGCCCTCCCTGCAGGTCTGCTCCCCCACAACTGCCCTCCCCTACAGGCCTGGTCCCCTCCAACATTCCTCCCCTCAAGCATGGTCACCCCCAATTGCCCTCCCTTGCCGGCCTGGTTCCCCAACTACCCTTCCCTGATAGCCTGGTCACCACTAACTGACCTCCCTTGCAGGCCTGATTGCCCCCAACTGGCCTCCCTTTCAGGTCTGATCCCTCCCAACTGCCCTCCTCTGCTGGCCTGATTGCCCACAGCTGCCCTCCCCTGCCGGCCATCTTGTGGTGGTCAGCTTGTCTCCACCTGGGGGCAGCCATGTTGTATGTTGGAGTGGGAGTCAATTTGTATACTCTTTTATTAGATAGGATAATTTATTTGTTTCCCTCTCAATGCCAATACATTACATTGCTCCACATGACCTCTGTTGCAGGTGATGTTAATGTTCCTCTTGTAACCTGTACACCTACCCTGGGGACAGTTCCTCTTATAGGGTAATGGTGTCCTGATGATGTTCTCTAACTGCAGGAACTTTCTCAGCCCACACACAGAGCAGGAAGAAAGTACCAGAATGTTAAAACCCTCATAGTGACCCCTCGGCCAATCAAGGGTAGGAACTGGTATATAAATACTCGAACGCTATCATTCTTCAATGGCAAATTCTGAGACATGTTCAGCAGTGTTTGAGAGGGATTCTAGGGGGCCTGTGTCTCTATTTTCCTGGTGATAATGTGCTTGTCAAGGGAACGTTCCCTGTTTGTTTCAGATAGGTATTCTCAGGAAGCTGACCCTTGGAGGTTAGTGTTCAGAAAATTTACTGAAAGTGCTCTCAAGATTAATCTGTGTAAAAGGAAAGGGAGGAGGGGAGGTTGGGCTGAGAGAGAAGTTGAACAGTACTTGGATCCACATGCTCCTAACACAGACCTCCATGTTTCCTTCCTTCTAGTTTTTCTCCTTCCAGGCCTCTGAATAACCAGCTAAGCCAGTCACCAAGACTACATATCTTAGTTTAAGCTGTTATAACAAAACTAGAGGCCCAGTGCATGAATTCATGCATCAGTGGGGTCCCTTGGCCTGGCATGCGGGATTGGGCTGAAACTGGCTCTCCAATATCCCCCAAAGGGTCCTGATTGTGAGACAGTGCAGACTAGGCTGAGGGACCTCACTGGTGTACAATGGGGGTTGGGGAGGGACCGTGGGAGGGCTCCAGGATGTGTCTGGCCTGTTTCACTCAGTCCTGATCAGCCAGACTCCAACAGCAAGCTAACCTATTAGTTGGAGCATCTGTCCCCTGGTGGTCAGTGCATATCATTATGCATATTACACTGTGATTGGTTGAACAGATGACTGAATGACCAGACTTTTAGCATACTAGGATTTTATTATATGGGCTACCACAGATGGGTAGTTTAACAAATACTTATTTCTCACAGTCCTGGAGGCTAGAAGTTGAAAATCAAAGTGCTAACAGATGCAGTGTCTGGTGCAGGCTCTCTACCTGGTTTGTAGATGTCTGTCTTTACATAGCCTTTCTTGGTGTGTTCATGTGGGGTTAAGGAAGTGGGTGGGGGTGGTTGAAGATGGATCTTCTAACTCTCCCTCTTTTTATTTTATTTTATTTTATTTTTTGTTAATCCTCACCTGAGGATTATTAGAGAGAATGAAGAGAGGGAAGAGACAGAGAGAAACATAGATTGGTTGCATTCCACACATGCCCCTACAGGGGCCAGAAATTGAGCCTGCAACCAAGGTATGTGTCCTTGACCAGAATTGAACCTGGCTGGAACCCTTCAGTCCACTGAGCCATACTGGCCATGGCACTTCCTCTTTTTATAGGGGCATTAAACTAATCTCGTCAAGAGGGCCCCATCCTCGTTGGGCATTGGGCTTTCTTCTTCAGGCTGGGAAGCATATCACGCAATAATTGTTCCTTTACTTGGGAAGGGAAGTCGGGCATGTCCCAGACCAATGTATCCCTAAACATTTCATTGATATGGCTGACCCTGAGTCTTGATTAGGTGTTGTCTCATCTCTTTGAGGCACATGTGTTTTACTAAGGTCTTTGGCATACTTGCCACTTTGCTCATCTAGTCAGGTAGTGAGCCAGGGTGAACATTCTAGAGGAATGTCAGATATATTATGACAATGGACAAGAAAATAAACCTAGTTCTGGGAAAGACTAGAAATATAGTATATTATAGTATGTTCCAAGCAAATGCAAACTATTTCTGATCTTCCTCTCTGACGGGAATAGAAAAGAAAATATTTACCAGGTTAATGACTGTATACCATGTGGCTGAGGACTTGTTAATCTGTTGTATCAGAGACACCACAGCTGGCCAATATACAATTAATGTAAATGTTTGGTTAGGCTTGTAATAGGATATTTTCAGGACCCATCTGGCTTTTCTAAGTTCAGACTGGGGAATTAAATGAAGGAATGATGGGACCATTACTCCTGCATCCTTTAAGTCTTTAAGAGTGATACTAATCTGTGCCATTTTCCCATCAAAGCTCTCATCCCACAGACCAAGAAATCAATGTGAGGATTCTGCCAACTACCAAGGGTGTCCACTTTAATTATACATTTGGCAACTGGAAAAATACCTACTGGGTGGGTGTGTGGACTCGGTGAACTCAGTGTGAGGCAGGCCGTGGCCATGCTGTTTCACATGCCAGGGTGTCAGTGCGAGCTTACTCCCCGTGTTTCCATGATTCCTGAAATATGTGTGTGTTGTTCTTTCCCAGTATATAGTTGCCATAGTAAATGGCCAGAGGTCTGTTTGGAGTTGTCTTAGGAGAACCATTTCTCATATGCACTTCCCATGACATTGCAGGATCTTTTCTCAGGGGAACTGTTTTTTTTTCAGCCAATGATTTATGGGGCCAAAATAGGCTGAGGTCCAAAAACGGCAAGAGGTCATAACTCTTTATTTTGATGTCTGGCCTTAACCTCCTGTCTGTCCATCTTGACTTTTGTGATCATATAGATTGAGTGACACCTTTGCTGGCAGCCCATTTCTCTTGCCCATGTGGATAAAATGTCCTACTAACCATCACCTTAGCTCCTGTGATTCAGCCTCCTGGGTGCCATGCTCTCTTTGCTCCTCATTGAGATAGCCGTGCCCTCCTGCCTCTGGTGGTTTAGTGCTCCACCTCAATTCTATTATTTATGGAACCTCTACTTTCATTTTTATCAAGTAACCCAGTTCTTTGATGTCTTCCCTTCCAGGTGCCCTGACCTATAGAGGAGAGCATCTCAGGGATGGTTGAGACTTTCTCATCTCAACACATCTCTTATTCTTGGTGAATTGAATACACTCTGGGCCCTCCCACCAACCAGGGTTGTGTGATGGGTTTCCTGTGTTATAGTATATCCATTCTGCATGCCCACTTTTGGCCCCTTCTTTTACTGTCTGCCACAGAACATTTGGAGATTTCAGATAATTTAGGAGCCTGAAAAAGTGATGATCCAGACTAAGAACCATTCCAAGAATGTGATGCCTTGGGGTTTTTGCTATGGTGTTAAATCCTTTATCCCAAGAAAATGTTCCCATCTTACTCTCTTTATTCCACTTTCTGCCCTACTAGCTCTTGATTTGGCACTCAGGGATTTCCATTCACATGGGCTTTCTCAGATCTTACTGGCATGTGCTAACTAGGTCCTTCAGGTCCTTCAGGTTGTAGTCTCTTCCCTTCCTGGCAGGCCCAGCATTTGTGTTGTGAGCTCATTCTACTTCCTGGTCTGGTGGTAGGAGAATGGATGGCTGAGACCAAAGGAAGCACATGTTATCTTGCAAGGTCAGGGGGAACATGCTGCCTTTAACAGGCTGTCCCTTCTGAAGTGGATTTTGAGGATTTAATATTTTCAAGTGCACCAACCTGGAAGTCTCCATCTCAGATTTTAGGATCCCATTATTGCAGACCTGGCATGTTGAGAGTTCAACCTTCTCTAGAGCTTTGCTTCTGTTAGGATTAAGTCCAGGTCCAGGTCTTCAGATTTCTTGGCTCTTTACCAGCAGAAGAGGAAAATCTCTTAATGTGCTCCAAAGAGGCCTTTTGGCTTTCACGTCTCACCTTTAATTGCTGATTAATCATTTTGGGCTTTCTATTATTTTTTAGTAAATCACCTAATGTCTCCAGCAATAGGCATCCAATTCCATTTTCTTAGAATTACTAATTCATTCATTTCTCAAATTCCTGATACATTGCACTTCCTAATGCATTTCCTTTGACCAGTTTGCCACCTGTTTCAGTTTACAACATGTAAAAGTTTTCCCATTTGCATGACTACTTTGTTCAGGGGCTGTGTGGGTTTCTGCAATGTGGCTGGCCCTCATTGCCAGCTGGCCGGCATGGGGTTCAGCTCCAGAAACCCTTGTTGGCATCTGCTTTCTTAAACCCATCTTTGCAGTCAGGCTCCCTGGTAATCATATGAATAGGGAGAGAAGCAAGCAGCACATTTATTTGGAAGTCTTTTATTTTATTTTATTTTATTTTTTAATTTTAGTCAGTAGTTATTTTTTTTTTTTATTTCTTTCCAATTGGGAGTCTTTTAGAGATTAACATATGCAAAGGAGGAGAGGCAAGCAGGATTGAGCAGAAGGAGAAGCTAAACAAGAGGCAGTCACAGAAATGTGTCAGTGATCCCACAGGAAGCTTTGAAGCTGGGATGACTACTCAGATTTAATGGGAATGGGGGAGATGGTGTTAGGATTTATATACTCTTGTATCAACTAGCCCTTGGACACAGGCTACTCCTAGGAGCATAACATGGGGTGAAGGAAGTTCCCAGAGTCTCTCAGCTGCTGTCAGCCATACACCCAGCAGCTGGGGAAATAAGAGCTTCAGTCCTGAAGGTTATTACTGGTGGCCCAGCATGGCCTCCACACAGTATCACTTTCCCAATCCTCACTGTGCTGCCTGGGATCACCTAGAACAGTGGTCGGAAAACTCATTAGTCAACAGAGCCAAATATCAACAGTCTGATTGAAATTTCTTTTGAGAGCCAAATTTTTCAAACCTAAACTTCTTTTAATGCCACTTCTTCAAAATAGACTCGCCCAGGCTGTGGTATTTTGTGGAAGAGCCACATTCAAGGGGCCAAAGAGCTGCACATGGCTCTCGAGCTGCAGTTTGCCGACCAGGGACCTAGAATAAGGTACTTCCACCCAAGTCCTTGATCGTCAGCTTCTGGTGAACCCCTGAACTCAGCCTCCCATGAGGATAAGCAATTTTTAGACAACTATTATAGTAGTAAATATAAAAATTACTAGTTACCACAGCAATAACTCACATTTGGAATATATTTTACAGGTAACAACTCGCAATTTCACTTTGTTCATCTCTAAGGTGAAGAGTGTTTGACTAATGACTACTAAGATAACTTCCAACTCTATCATATTCTAGCATCGCCTTGTCTGCTCAAGCTTCTATCACAGCAGAAGCTCCTGCCTTCATCGCTCTGGAGCACTCTGCCACACAGCCAAAGAAGGATGGGGTAGGAAATGTCTGCACAGATTAGCTTTGCTGTTTCATTTGTTTATAAGACCACCTATCTGTTAAAGCAGAGATACAGCAAAGAGCTGGGCCCCAACACAGAGCTCAAGAGGTTAAAAACTATGGTGCAAAGTCTTCTCTGTTCTACTGAGGCCCAGGGGCTCTTGAGGAGAGGGAGAATGCCCTTATGTGTAGGATGCTGGTGACAAGCAAAAATGCTCCCACTAATTCCCAGTGACCGTGGTGTTTAGTGGCTAGGGGCTAAAGATAGAAGCATTGCCCCGTGTAGGAGGCACTCACCCCAGGAATGAGAATACCAACAACTGCTGTACAGAAGTACATACATCAACTGGTAGGGGAGGTTGTGTGAGAAGGAGAAGGACCAAGTGATGATCCCATTACCGATTTCTATACACGTAGTTTGTTCACATTTAGTTCAGCACAAACACAGTGAAGACTTGGCCCTGGAATTCTCCCTAGAAACTTTCCCCACTCCATAAGCATGTGCACAGCTATGAGTCAGTGGAGCAAGCTACGTTTCTTCTAATATTTCTTAAGGCAAAGGAAGCGATCATCTGTAAAGGAGAAGAAGGCTCTGTTCAGTTCTCACTGCTTATTTATTCTGAGTTTAAAATTATAAAAGCACATTAATTGGGGAGAATAGTAAATATTGATGGCAAGGCGGCAGATGTCACCAAAATGAAAACAGAGAAGCCTCTTTATACTGCTCAGGGTCCGAGAGAACATCCTTCTATGGGTTTAGCTTATGTTTTCAGATTTTATCAATCTGTAGCAGCTTTGTTTCAGGGAACATCACCCAACTAACAACAGATACCAGTCACATAAAAGAAGGGGCTGAAATGTAGCTCTAGTTATAGTGATGAATTTTTAGGAAAGCCTGAATCATAGAGAAAGTCAAGTTGCTAAGACATCTTCTCAGTTTTTGAAATGCATTTGGAGTGCACCACTAGGGTAGAACATTAAGAAAAACCATGTGGATTTTTTCTTCATTAATTACAAAAAGTTATATTGGAATCAGAATGTTTAAATTGGTGTATGCTTTATAACTTGGTTTGATTTTGCATTCATGTAGTATTTAATTAAGAAATAAAACATATATTAAGGTCTAAATCCCTATACATTCATACTATTATCATCCAAGTTAGTATCTGGAGGGGAATTTTAAGTATGGAAAGGAACATTAATAGTTTCTTGGGTCTAAAATTAAAGTGCATTTTTAAAGTTAAGTTTTCAATTGTATTTTTTAATCAATATATTTTATTCTAATACTTATATGAATATTAAAATTACTTTGATGTTTAAATTTAACTCCAATTCAACAACCTACACGTATCTTAAACAATTAGGCTCACTTATGAACTTGGTTCAATGAATTTCTTTAAAAGATTTTAGAATAAATATCTTACTGTAATATATCCCAGCTTTTTTTAGGCATTTCAAATGCTTGGCAAGACAAAATCACAACCTTAACAAGTCTTTCTGATGACTACAGGAAAACTGTGTTAATCATATAAAATTATGAATTTTTGTATACCAAATTTTCTTACTATAACTTCCTTAAAATTGATATAAAACAAACTTTTGGCTTAAAATCACAGATTTAAATTAGTTATACAATTCACACTGAAGTCATGATCTCCTGAGAGGCTAGATTCTTTTTTTAATTAATACATCCATGAGTTTGATTTATCCCATCATCTCTAAATGCAATTCTAAACCTTTCTGGCTTGTCAAGTTACTTCCCCAAACAAGGAGAGATCATTCACATAGTCAGACAGTGCTGGAAATAAAGTGGATGGATCCCAGAGGTATTAAGAAGCTAGGGACAATTGTGCTTGGTGAATGATTTAAAGAGGAAAGTTAGGGAGGGAGAGGGTCAAAGATGACACTCAAGATAAATTTTCATGGATAATAGTGCCAAAATTTACTGGGATAGGGAGTATCAGATGGAGAAAGGATGTGGGAAGGATAGCAGTATAAACTTTAGAGCTGAAGGATGCCTTAGCATTTGTCTAAATAACTCTTGTTTATAGGTAAAAAAGCTGATACTCAAAAATCAAAGGATTAATTGTGTTTGTTTTGTTCTTGTGTTATATTTTTTTGTTGCTAATCCTCACCCAAGGATATTTCTTTCATTGATTTTTTTAGGGAGAATGGAAGGGAGGAAGAGAGATCCAGAGAGAGAACATCCTTGTGTAAGAGACACATCGATTGGACAAATGATTGCTGTTTTAGTAAGGAATCTTAAAAAAAACAAAAGCAAAAAAACTCCCACACAAATGGCACCTTTTTCAATGTGCATAGCAAAAGAGAGACACACACTTTTCTCCTAGATTCACTCCCTTTTAATATATCTGTCTCACCAGTGGACAGGGTGAAGTAAGATTCTACTAGAAATCACACGTCTTGCTAGTACTGGAATACTAAAAAACAAAGCAAATAGAAACATTGCCTCCACTATTCCAAGCACAACCTAAGATGATACAAGATGAGGACTTTAAAACACACACACACACACACACACACACACACACACACACACACACTGTGTTTATAAGTCCAGCAAGTACAGAGCATGCACAACAGCCAAGTTGTCATGTTGCCTTTGGTTAAGATGCCACACTCCACCATCATTTTCTCAGGTTGGGTATGAGGATGAATGCTAGATACCAAGATCATATTATGGCTTGTCCCAGGTTACAGAACACAGAGCAGCATTTCTGTTGTTAATGTCTGTTGACTTTAGCATTGCCAAAAAGCCAACCTCAGCTTTTGGCCAAGTTTTTCCGAAAGTTGTATAAGCTTTTCCCTTTAAATCGGCTGGATGATTGTAATAGTCGTAGCTCACACTAATGTTCCAGATCTGTTCTGGGAAACCCAGGAGTACAAAGCAGAAGCACATGGACAATTGAGGGGGCCAAAAGAGAGTGAGGAGACTTCCTTAACTTTAATTCTTTGGAATTTTAACTTTTTTTTTAGGAAAAAAAACACACACCTAGTTTTATTGTGGCAAAAGAGACATAGAGGGACCTTCAAGGTCCCTTCTAGACAGTAGGGTTTAGAACTGGCCAGAGTGTGTCCAGGAATCACAGACATTCGTAGAAAGTGGGGCCACCCTACCTGTCTGTCACACGGCAGTACCACACCAGGTGGGCTCCTTCCATGAATCAATAGTCATGCACACATTCAAGAATCTCTCTAAGAACTTAGAAAAAAATCTCTCCTTAATCCTATAAGAATAGTTGGGTAATAAAAAGGGGATATGAATAAGAAAGTTTTTTAAAAATTTGATGTTATCAAGTCAGGGGAGGGGGAACTCCAAAGACTTGAATTCAGATTAGAATAATTGTGGGACAGTGAATCCTGTTAACCTGTTTATGACCGCTTTGCAGTTGAGATTTTCAGATTCTCATTGGCTATTGGAGATAACTTCTCATAGGAGGTTATCTGAAGTGGGAGAATGTGGAGAGGTGTTTTCCTTTAAAAAAAAAAAATGATGTGTTAGATATTTCCAAAATTTTCTAATGTGCTTCTAGTCAGAGACTCTAACAATTGCAATTCATGAGAGAACACACTACAATTTCCAAAACTGAATGTCAGGTAAAATTTCAAAGTGTACTGTCATTGTGGACACCATGATTGTCTATCAGGAAAATTGACATTATAGAAATAGAATGTGTATGGAATTATCTCCATAGCTATTAGATATCTAATAAATGGAATGCCTCTTGTATTGAAAGCAATAGTCATTGTACTATTCTTTGCTTAACCTCATTTTTACTTTCAGGAGGTAGGAGGCCCGTAGGGCAGAACATGCAAATAAGGCAAATGAAAAGACACAATCTGGGGCCCATGATTTAGGCAAAGAAGCTGAGTGAACTAACCTGTCATTTGTGATAAAGTACTTTAGAAATGTTAATTCTGTCACTGAATAATGGGTCTCAGCTTGACTGAACTCTAAGCAATTATTTCACATCTAATTTGAGATGACGCATCAAAGAAAATCAAGCACACATTTATTTAGTTTGGTACCTGGCAGCAAGTTTGAATCTATGTCAGGTCTAAGCTGACACTGGGCTTATAACCTCTTCCTTTCTTCCTTCCTTCCTTCCTTCCTTCCTTCCTTCCTTCCTTCCTTCCTCCTTCCTTCCTTCCTTCCTTCCTTCCTTCCTTCCTTCCTTCCTTCCTTCCTTCCTTCCTTCCTTCCTTTTTTAAAAAAATCTATTTTATTGATTTTTTACAGAGAGGAAGGGAGAGGGATAGAGAGAAACATCAATGGGAGAGACATCGATCAGCTGCCTCTTGCACACCCCCTACTGGGGATGTGCCCACAACCAAGATACATGCCCTTAACCGGAATCAAACCTGGGACCTTTCAGCCTGCAGACCGACGCTCTATCCACTGAGCCAAACCGGTTTCGGCAACCACATTTTTTCCATTTCTCTCTCTGGTCTCTCTTTTGGAATCCATATTACGACTCACATGCTGGCTTTCAACTCCATCTTCAATTGTAGGTTTTACTGTGTTATTATGTTTGGTGAGTTTGTTGTCACATTCTTCCATCCACCACTGGATGCCAGTAGAGGACTGTGGCTTAAACTCTAGGGGTTGACTGACCATTTCTAAGCAATGAAATGGCATTAGAATTGGAAATACAATCCCAACTTCCTGGAATTTATAAATCTCAGAAATGACCCCAAGCTGCATGTACTTGATCTGAAAATGTTTTTATTCTTAGGTCCCTAGAGAGTAGATATTATTTCATCTGAAAATTTGGAATACTGAGACCCAGAGGATTTAATTATATTACAATTAATCATGCACAGAACCAAAGTTTTGATTCAAGGTCTTCTGACTTCCCCATCTTTTATTCTTCTTAGTCTGACTGCAGACCTAGCTTGGGAGAAGTGTGGTGTACCCTTGGATTTTATGCATGCTGTCTTTTTGCAGTGAGGAGGCAGGGAGAAATACAAAGGAAAGAGCTTCTCAGGGTTAGTTGCATATAAGTTATCTGGACCTCTGATGACATGTAGGTTCTGATTCCAATTCTGAATTTCTAATCTCCTTTCAAATTATGCTGATTTTGCTGGTTGAGGGGCCATACTTTGAGCAGCAATACCCTGGGGCCCTGAATTTGGACACTAACAGTAGAGAGTCATGGGATCCACCGTCCACAGTTCATGATTATGCTCTTAAGGGTCTCACTCTGAAGAAAGCAAAGAGTTTGTGCTCAGTGTTAATGTCACTTTCCTCACTGTCACAATTTTCCATGGTATTTCTTGGGCTAGTCACCTGGAGGTCCTGATGAATCTCTATTTAAAAAGCTGAGCTCTGTGAGGTTATTGGAGTGTTCCCAGAGGTTCTCAGGCTGGCCTATAGATGGGTGGGGAGAAAAGTTGTTCACTGGTAGGTGAGAAACACAAAAGGACTCCAGACTAGAGGATATGTCTGAGATAGAGCTGGATCCTCTACTGAGAACCCTGCCCAGATATCAGCAGAAGGGATCAGGTCAAGGAGGCATTGATAGAGCAGTGGGCCTCTTCATTGTCCACTTTGAGGGAGAAAGATGTTAGTCCCAATGTCTACTTAGTAGAAAGAGAGGGATAGATCAGGGATTTTTCCTGAGGCTTCTAGCGCCACTAAATTTAAGAATATAATAAAATATTTATTTATTTGATCTTCAGATTTCAAATTAAGAGGCTGTCATCCAACTGATGAAAAAAATGCTTGCAAATTCATCAAACTGATTGCCTATCATAGAAGTAAGCAAATTTTTTTTCAATAATGGAACATATGACAAAAATACATGTGTGTAGACTTCAGTTGCTTTTATTGTAATGAGCTGTAATTGGGACAGTCCTCTATTAAATCTATAAAATAATTAATACAATTATAATATCTGGAGTCTGCCTATTAGGATTCAAATACCAGAACTGGCATTCATTAGCTGTGTGACTCTGATCCCTTATCATCTGATCCCTTCTGGATAAGTTTGACCAATGAGAGGGTAGAGGATAGAATCCTTGCCCACACTCAGTTCTGGTTGTGTCTAATACCTCAATGGCTATGGTTCTTGTTATGCAATTTGGCTTCTAAACTGCAAGCTCTCCAAACAACTCAATTTCCATAACACCACCTCCTTGCCTTTCTCCTTAGGCATAGGAGTGGACACAAAATCCTGGGTGTCTCAACATTCCTTGTAGTTTCCTTTAACCCTGTTCACACCTCTGAAGTAGCTCCCTTGCTGCATTCTCTTGAAATTGCCAATGAATGTTCTGTTTCCTAATGGGCCCCTAAATTATACAGCATGTGAGAAGTTAAAAAATTTTAATCATCTTAAATTCATGGTGAGAATGCATTCACAATAGATTTTGCTTGTCTCAGTAATATATGTTAGTGTCTTAATATCATGACATAATTTTAGTAGAATTTAACTCAAGATCTTAATATTATACAATTATATTAAATTTTAATGACTATTATCAATTAATTAAAATCTGCCAGCTTGTTCAAGTGCATGATTGTAGTGTGAACGAAAGGGGCCTCATGCTGACTTAACAAGTTCAGGGGAGGCCTGTATGACAGCCTTGCAAACTCAGAGACCTAACGTAACCACAAAGGATAGTCTAAAATTAAACTTTAACTAAACACAGTTATGGTGGGCAGTTACATCCTAGGCCAGTATTCTCCCTGACAAAGATCAATTTAGATCTTTACTGAGTCCATTTGCCTTTTTGCCTCTAAGATAACAAATCTGTGAGATGTCTGGGTAACTTGTAACTTCCCTTTTTCTGGAGCGCCTGGGGCCCAACCAGATGTGGTGGGTGCCAGGTCAGATACCACAAATTCCCTCATTATCATGTTAATTGTTCCTGCACTCACCTAAGTATGTGTCCATCATTTTACTTTTTATCCAATCCCAGGGGTTTCCCACTGCTTTGCTTTATCCCACCTCCTTAATCTATCACCAATGAATTTCATGTAACCCACCTATGTCCCTCCTTTGATTGCAATGTATAAATACAAATGTAACCCACCATTCTTCGGAGCATTTCTCAATTCATTGAGGTTATGCTTCCTGGAATATGTCGACAGTTTGGTTCAAATAAACTCACAAAAATTCTTTACAGGTTTCAATGGTTTTCTTTGTTAACAGTAGTTACAAACATGTGGTTAGGTTCTACTCTCTCCTGGTCATATGTTCTACAGAATGTGGTTAAAAAAAAAAAAGTTGTTTTGTAAATACTCCAAACAAATTATATATACTTTCTACAAGATGTTCTTCACTTTGCACAAGAGTTGCTTACTGCATGTAAGCAACTCTTGATGCTATGAGGGAGACAAAGCAATAAAAGTCTGACTCACTATCACTAAGAAGTTTGCAATCTAGTTAGAGAAATAGGACAAACATGTGAAAAGTTTTTTCTTTTGCTGTCTTAAATGATAATTCATGAGACAGCTACAAGGCATTCATTCATGCATTTAATCAACAAGTATTTATTGAACTTCTACTATATACCAGGCCACATTGATGCTAAGGATACAAGAATAAACAAAACTATAGTTCTTGATATAGCATTTATAGCTGAATGGGGCACAAATATTTGTTACATTTTCACACAAACAAGTGTATTTTAGACACTAAGGTAAGTTCTCAAGGAAATGAGACAGTTACATGAGAGAATATCACAAAAAGATCTGGCCTAGGCTAGATGAATGTGGAAGGCTTTCCTGAGGAAGTGACCTTTGAGCTTGGAAAAGAAGCAGGAGTGATATCACCTGATTTTCATTTTATAAGGGTCACTTTTGTTAGCTGCATTATGGATAGATATCAAGAGAATTCTGGAGACAGACAACTTTAAGCTATTAATTAGGCCAGGTAAGAATTGATGGCATCTGGGTATAGGGTGGCAGTAAAGATGGAGAGTGTGGATGGATTAGGGGGATATTTAGAAAAATGGGTCAACAGTATTTTGTTATGGAATAAATACAAAGCTGGTAGGGATAGGGGGAAAAAAATATTTGAACCGAGTCCTAGTTTTCCATCTTGCACAATTAGCATGTTGTGGAGCTTTCACTGAGGTAGGTTATGCTGGAATTGAACCAGATTGGAATTGGATCATGAATTTTTGTCCTTGGTGTTGAATTTGAGGTGTCTTTGCCAAATCCAAAGTGGAGATAGAGCAGACACATTGGATGGAATGAATGGAATTCTGAGAACTGGGGATGAAAAGTTGGGAATACTCACTGCTTACATGGTAATGAAAGCTGTGGTCTTGAATGATATTTCTTGGGAAGAAAGTATATAATAAAAGAGATGCCACATGGCCTTCTCTCACTCAACCAATGAAGGAAAGGTGAGCCTGAAAGTAAAACTGAGAAGTGGCCAGAAAGGTAAAAGATGACCCAGGAGAAGTGTGACATTCTGAGTGCCAAGGAGAGAGACTGCGATTCTGTGGAAGTCCTCCTTTCCTGCAAAGTATTATTCAGTTCCATAAGTTGAGCATGAAACACCCATCATTATAGTTGGCAATTGTGCACGTTTATGATTGTCCCCAGTTCTTCACTGCTGTTAGTACCCACTCTCTTTGCCATGTAGTTATGCAGTTCCACTAGAGGTGAAATAAACTATTGGGTATGGCCCTATGACTTGCTTTGGCCAGTAAAATGTGAGTATAAGTAATAAGTTGATAATGCCAAGCCTAGACCATAAGAGAAATCTGATCCCTGTCCCAAATGAGACACACGGAGTAGACTTGATCCAAACAAATGACCTAAATTTAATCCCAAACTCACCCTTGTCAGCTGAACCTCAGTTGACCTGCAGACATGTAGTCAAGAAATAAATGTTTTTGCTCTAAGCCACTGAGCCACATAGCACGGTTGTGGAAATAGCTAACTGATATTGCTACATTGACCACTGGTAACCTTATTGACAGTTGTTTGGAACACTAATAGAGATAGAATCTTTATTAATTTGGAGGGTGCTACAGAGTGAGAGAGCCCTGGGGAAATTACATTAAGTACAGAAAATTTCAAGAGGTTTGGCTGTGATGGAGGGGAAGAAAGAGGAGATAAGAGCCAGAAGGGGACCAAGAAAAGGCTGTTTTGCTTTTTGTTTGTTTGATTGTTTGAGATGGGAGAGAGTAGAATATGTTTAAGTGGTAGGAAGTTAAAAATAATTGGGAGGAAGTGGTTGATTATAGAAAACAAAAGGAGAGTTGATATTATGTCTCCTGAGATACTAAGAGGTGATGATATTTAAATACAGGTAGAGGGATTGGCCTTGGAGGAATGAGGAGAAAGGGTACCAAGTTTAATGTAGCCAAAAAGGAGTTTTGGGTAGACTTGCAAATCTGGTGGGGAGAATTTGAGGATATCCCATCTAATTGCTTTAAGTGATTCACTACTTTTCATTGAAGGAGGAAGCAATATTGTCAGTTAAAGTTAGGCTACAAACCACATCTGACCACTTCCCAAATGATATGAATTATAAATAAGAATGCATTGCTTGTATTTCTCCTATAGATGAATGCTTTTCAAAAGCTATAGCTCATTGTTTGGTTTTAGGGAACTGTAAGATCTGAATGTAAATAACTATAGAACATTGCTGAGAGAAATTAGAGAAGTCTTACAGAAATGGAGAGATATATTGTACAGTGGTACCTCGAGATACGAGTGCCCTAACATATGAGATTTTTGAGATACGAGCCGTCGAGAGAGCGATTTTTGCTTTGAAATACGAGCAACATTTGAGATAGGAGTAATCAAGCAGATTAGCCAGCTGCACACGACCCACCAGTTTACTGAGACTTGAGCATCTCATAGTTTCCCCACACCTCAAGGTTACGGAACAAATTAAACTCGTATCCCGAAGTAAACTGGTGGGTCGAGGTACCACTGTATTCCACAAATGAGTGAGATCATGTGATATTTATCTTTCTCTGACTGGCTTATTTCACCTAGTGTAATGCTCTCAAGTTTGATCAAAATAAAAAGCTTTTGTACAGCAAAAGAAACCATCAACAAAACAAGAAAGCCCATTGCATGGGAAAAAAAATATTTGTCAGTGTTATCACTGATAAGGGTTTAATCTCCAACATTTATAGGGAACTCATACAACTTAACAAAAAGAAGATAAACAACCCAATCAAAAAAATGGGCAACAGACCTAAAAAGATACTTTTCTAAAGAGGACATATAGAAGACCAAGAAACATGAAAACATGCTCAAAGTCACTAATCATCCAAGAGATGCAAATCAAAAGGACAATGCAATAAATCTCACACCTGTCAGAATGGCTATCATCAAATCAACAAATGACAAGTGCTGGCAAGGATGCGGAGAAAAAGGAACTCTAGTGCATAGACTGGTGCAGCCACTGTGGAGAACAGTATGGAGTTTCCTCAAAAAACAAAAAATGGAACTCCCATTTGACCCAGTGATCCCAGTCCTAGGAATATATCCCAAGAAACTAGAAACACCAATCAGAAAGTATATATATGCATCCCTATGTTATAGCAGCACAATTCACCATAGTTAAGATTTGGAAACAGTCTAAATGCCCATCAGCAGATGAGTGGATTAAAAATCTGTGGTACATCTACACAGTGGAATACTATACTGAGGAAAAAAAGAAGGAATTCTTATCAAAATCCTTTTTTGAGAGAGTAGAAATTGATATAGTGACTCAAAAATTCATATGGAAAAGCGAAGAACTTAGGTACAAGATAATTTTGACAAATAAAGTTAGAAGACTCCTGCTGCGAGAGATGTATAGGGCAAAAAAGAAAAAAGAGGGAAAAAAGAGATGTATAGGGCATGATATGGGGGAGGAGAGCACAGGCTCCCATGCCTATTCCAGGTATACCCACCCTCCCAGCACCTCAATTGGTTCACCAGCCCAGAAGTTCTCCAAACCCAATTGTTTAGGAATTTTTAAAAGAGGTTCCATTATGTAGGAATGGTTATCACATCAATGGTGATTGAACTGCAGCCCCATTTGCCCTCCGTGGAGTTTCAGGGGTGGGGCTGAATATGGTTGGTTCCTCTGGAAACCAGATTCCATCCTGAAGCTTTCTAGGGTTATGCCAATAGTCACCTCACTAACATAAACTTAGGTAAGATTGAAAGGGACTCACTGTGAATAACAAAAAACACTACTATGAGTCAGGAAATTCCAAAGGTTTTTGGAGCTCTACGCCTGGAACCAGGGACAAAGACCAAATACATACACACACACACACACACACACACACACACACACACACAGAGTATACAAAGGTACCTCGAGATACGAATTTAATTTGTTCCATAACCTTGAGGCATGAGAAACTATGAGATGCTCAAGTCGAGGTAAACTGGTGGGTGGTGTGCAGCTGGCCGATCTTCGAGATTACTCCTATCTCAAATGTTGCTCGTATTTCAAAGCAAAAATCACTCTCTCGACGGCTCATATCTCAAAAATCTCGTATGTTAGGGCACTCGTATCTCAAGGTACCACTGTACCACAGTTCATTAAACCCAGATTGTTGAGCCCAACCCCTGATTTTCTGACTCAGTAGATCTGGGGAAGGGCAGAGAATGTCTATTTTAATAAGTTCCCAGATGCTGCTGCTGATGCTCATGGAGAATGTCCTTCTGTCCTTGAGGGTCTCATAGTATAATTTGTCTTTCAATTGTTACCCTTCTGACTCATAAACTTCCTTTCTTTCTGTTGACTACCACATCCATTTTGTTCAAAAAATACCCCCAAACTTTACTTCAGAGCAAGAAAGCCCAGGATCTACTAGTATATCAATCCTCACATGGCACATCTCTGTGAAGGGAAGAATTGTAGTAGAAGAATTGTAGAATGGAAGGAAAACCCTGTTTTAGTTTTCCCTTCAATTCTAGTTCATTTTGGATCTTAATTCATGTGTATATATATATGTATATATGTAGCCATAAATTTCCTAAAAATCTGCCTTACATTGTCACCATTCTCCCTATCTAGATCCAACCCACTCAGTTAACCTACAATCACTTTTCCTCAGTCACTCCATTAACTGCTCAGTAAGTCACCCTGCATCTAACTATGGGTTAAGATTTCTTTTCTAAGTCAGGCTGAATACCCCCAAATCTGCTGTGGCTTTTGAGGAATGGGTGCATTTGTGGTAAGAAAAGCAAGTTTAGAAGTCCTCACTGGCCCGGCTATTTGTTTTTCACTCCACATTTGTCCTGTGCCTTCATGCTACCCTGACAGTTGTCTATTCCCCTGCACATTGAACTACACCCAATGGATGTCTCTACCCAGGGAAGCCTGAGTGTTCTCGAGCTCCCATCCCTCCCCTGGCTTTGAATGGCCCTGAAAAGGAAGATGGGCAAAGGGGCTGAGGTAGGAAATACTTTTAGGGATAAGAAAAATTTAGGCAGTATAGTGTTATGATTAAAAGGATTCACTTAAGAATCAGGTGGCCCTGGGGTTGGAATTTGTTTTTGCCTCTTATTAGTTACTAGAGGCCCGATGCACAAAATTCGTGCACTGGGGGTGGGAAGTCCTTCAGCCCAACCTGCCCCCTCTCACATACTGGGAGCCCTCAGGGATGTCCTACTAACAGCTGTCCCTGGGGAAGGGGGCCTAAGCCACAGTCTGGCCTTCCTTTGTGGAAGGTGATGGGACTGATCAGGGGAAGGCACCAGTCCCATCACTCCGCTGCTGCAGCCACTGCCAGTCACCACAACCACCAAGGTGTTTTCATCAACATGGACTCTAGTCCCTTCATCATGAAAAAATGACAACTTTCTTTAGGCATTTTCAAGATGTGTTTTTCATAGGATATGAGTTTTTTCTTTTTCTTTTTCTTTTTTTTATCCTCACCTGAGGATATATTTCCATTGACTTTTAGAGAAAGTGAAAGACAGAGAGAAACATTAAAGTGAGAGGAACACTTTGGTTGCCTCCTCCTGGGCCTCAGCCAGGAAGGAGCCTGCAACCTAGGTACATGCCCTTGATCAGAATTGAACCCAGACCCAGCGATCAGCAGGACAAGGCATTATCCACTGAGCCAAACTAATATGACATTTCTTAGCCCTCCAGCAGCAGAACTTCGTCTTTTTCTCCAGAAGTTGGTTGGAAAAAGCCTAGATCATATTTTTGGATTCTTATTACCCAAGTTACTAAGAATATTACCAGTGGCGTACAGGAAGCTTAGCCAAAGAGCAATCAGAAAAGGTGTTTCCTCTATAGTTCACACCTATTGTCAATAGCCTCCAATTGCCAGCTCCGCCCCTGCCCAGGCCAAAAGCCAGATCCCTCCGATCATTGGCTCTACCCCTGCCCACCTTGGCTTTGATCACAGGCTTGGCCCTGCCCAGGAGCTCCCTAGCTCAGGCCCTTCCCAGGCTGCTCAGGGCCCACGTGGGGCCTATCTCAGTGACCTGGGTGCCAGAATGTTCCCAGGACCCAGGCACTGGGTGCCTATCTATGCATATTAACTGCCATCTTTGTTGGGTTAATTTGCATACTCACTCTGATTGGCGATGGGCGTAACAGAAGTACAATAAATTTACATGTTTGTCTATTATTAGGTAAGATGTGATTTGGATCAAGTGAATGTCTATTTGCCTCCATTTCTGTTTCTGTGCAATGGAGCTCATGATAGCTATCCCATACAGATAATATAATATAATATACAGATAATATAATATAATATAGTATAATATAGTAGTTTGAAACATAGATTCTGGTGCCAGACTGCCTGGGTTCAAGCTTTGGCTTGCTGTTGAGTAGCCTATAAGGCCTATGAGTAAGTTACTTAACCTCTTTGTGTCTCGGCTTCTACATCTGTAAAACCACAGTGATAACCGTACCACATATGAAATGATAGCATTTCTTGTTTGAGGCTCCTGGGATTTGTCTAGCTACTTTTCTCTAAGAAAACCAAAATCAGACTAAAGAATGAAATGATTCCTGATCCCTAAATATTGAAGCCTGAAAAATGCTAGAACGCAGGATTTTGTTGACATTTTACAATCCCTTTATGAGTGTGTGTTTGTGATAAAGAAACGTTGAATTGTAGACAACAGAAAATCTAATACAGGGTGGGGCAAAAGTAGGTTTACAGTTGTGAGTACGCAAAAACACAGTTATGCTAGTATTATTTACTAATTATTTTTATAATATTATCCATATGAACAACTGTAAATCTACTTTGGCCCCACCCTGTACTTACAGGTGCTTTTTACTTTCCCTACCACAGAAAATTATTTAAATAAAAAGAGAAAAATGAAAGCAGGAGCCAGATATAACTTGAAACCTGGTTGTGCTGTGAGAAACCCCTCACTCCAAAAGAAGTGGGACGAGCGAGGGGCACAAACCCAGAAGAACTCAGTGCAGCGGTGGGAAAGCTGGGCTGGAACCAGGGGAGAATGGGGGTGGCAGTTCACAGGCTCTTCTGTTTGTCACACACAGTGCAAAACTTTTCCAAATGAAACACTGGAGACTTTAAGAATCAATATTATGAGATAGTGAAAATGGGTTTTAGTAGGAGATTGGAAATTTCTGGAGGAAATTGAGTACAGCAAGGGAAAGAAACTCCCATAGTCAAGCATTGTCCCACGTGTTAATCTCAGGAAAAACTTCACTCACACTTTGCCATGTAATTTAGATAATGTGTAAGAGGTAAGAGGCATGCAAATAAAAAATAAACATGATGAAATTCTACTGTTCCTGGTGATGATTCAGAGAGTCTCTAAATTTGAGGAAATGCTCTGTTAAGAATTAATTGCTAATAATTAAGTAAAATGTTTTGTTCAAGTTTATTGAATAGCATTAGACTAATAAGAGGCATTGTAGAATTGGATACCAGAGACCAACAACATTTCTGTGCAAAAGATGGGAGTAAAAACATCTGTCAAAGCAAGTGTATAAAAGAATACATCTGAATATCACCTTACAATTGCCTTTCCAGAATATGCTATGAATTTAGGAATGAGGATCTTTGAATGTTACTGGGTTTTGTCTGTGACAGTGACTCCCATAAGGGAATGCTTTAAAAATAGGAAAAAGACCCCATCCTCTTAATAGTGAACTTTTGAATGGGAGCTGTCTACTATGTGGACCCCTATCTCTTGTCAGGCTGGTTTTGTGGGTTTTCCCAGCAGTTTTTCAGTCTCTTATGGAAGCCTGCTTTTCCTTGGGTATAATATGATTGAAAAGCACTCCCTCGTTTCCTTTTTATTTCAAACCAGATGTTCAGATTTCAAGTTAAAATTTCCACTCCTTTATTTTTCTAGGAAAATTTAACATCCAACACTTAAATGGAACTTTCCTCCCTGACAAGTAAGAATGCACACTCCAAGTATGTAGGCTCGTTTATTCAAAAACTTCAGGTTTGCCATATCAGCCTCCAAAGGGTGATTTTTACATGTATTTTCATGCTTGCTTGTATGGGAAAGCTCTTTAAGAAATAAAGAAGATTCAGCTGCTCATAAAACTGAACCCCGAGCAGGAATGAGGAGGAGTGCAGGTGTCCTTGCTGGGATATTGGCATCAGGCCTTCTGTGTCTACTATGTGGACACACTGTCTCTTGTCAGGTTGTTGGATCTAAAAGTTGAGAGAACAAAAACATAAACAAGACAGTCATGTTTAGAGAAAGACCACAAACTGTGGCTTTCTCCTGCAGTTATCAAGCAAAGAATATTGTGGATACTGGCTTTCAGTTTAGTTTACTGAGCTGTTAGAATGAGTCACCCCAACACTCTCTTATAAGTAATAATGAAGAATTGACAATTGTCTTAGGGACTTCTCAGAAGTTTAAAATGGCATCCAATGCCTGGCTGGTGTAGTTTAGTGGTTGAGCGTCCAACCCAGGTTCATGCTAGGAGGTCACGGTTTGATTCCTGGTCAGGTCACATGCCCAGGTTGTAGGCTCGATCCCCAGTGGGAGGAGGCAGCTGATGAATGATTCTCTCTCAGCACTGATGTTTCTCTCTCTCTCTCCCTTTCCCTCCCCATTCCTCTTTCTGAAATCAATAAAGACATATTAAAAATGATTTTTTAATGGCACCCATTGTGACTACCCAGGAAAGGGTAAGCCTTCAGTGCAAATTAGGATCTGAAAACCC
>PVJN01015009.1:0-45321 GCA_004026805.1 Lasiurus borealis | reverse complement strand
ACACTTCCTAAGCTTATTTCACTAATATGTCATTATCTGAAATGAAAGCAAAATGAGGTTGCAGAGCACAGGGGAAGGAACTATTTAAAAGTAAAAGCTATGTTTCTTTTCTATTGGTTAGTTATCTCTGTTTTGAGCAATTATGGTTTACTTCTACCATTTCCTGCTATTACATTTTGTTTTGCTAAAGGCAATATTTTCTCCTTTTCAAATGACAAGCAGAGAACTATTTCTGGTAGGAAAATTTTCATTCTGCCTTGTCTTTTTCCACTAGGAAGAAAGGAAGTCTAGTGGTTAGACAGGAAGAAAGTATGGAGTTCTGATACGCCATACCTTAGAGAGGGATGGGGGCCATATTCTCTTCTCACTTGTCTTTTTTTTTTTTTTTCTAGAAGAAGAAAAACCTAAGTGCTGTATCCCCAATCTTTTCTCCGTCTTTAACTCTTAAGTTTCAACTCTTTATCATTTTAAACAGAAAAAATAAGGGTTAAGCGGGTCAACACTTGCAATCTCTGAGATTGTGGAATGGAATGAAAACTATCCCATCACATAGGAAGAATGAAATCACTTAATTATATATTCAAATCAGTCCAAAATCCAACTATTAATACCTTAAATCCTATTTCGGATAGATTTTTAGTGTAATGGGTAATGCAAAAGTGTAATGGTTTTAAAGTAATGGAACAGAGCATGGATTCTGCGGCTGGACTACCTGGGTTCAAATTCTATTTACATAACATACTAGCTGTGCAGGTTTAGACAAATTAATTTACCCTCTTTATGCCTCTGTTTCTTTATCCATAAAAGGAGAATAATATCAGTTGTACATCATAGGTTATTGTACCTCACAAAGAGAAAGCGCTATATGAATATTTACTATTATTAAGAATAGTTCAGAAAACTTCTAAAGGACATTATGTTATCTCTCTATTCTTTGTTAGTTCTATTAAACAGTTATATGTAAAACCAAGTAAAAGCTCATTAGTTTTAGGTTACAAAACCCTTTTGCTAATCACATAAGAAAAAAGTATAAAAATGAAATCCTTTCTTCAAAATTAGCTTTAACTGAAACTAAGATTTTACCAATAACATAACCATACACTTGACTTTTAAGTGCTAGACATTCTACTTAAACCTATATGCTTCAATGAAAAATACATTTGACAGACAATAACAGTTTATTCTAAAACATTTACATAATTTGAAACATTGCTCTATGAACAAAATACATACTTCTGTGGTGATCTGTTATCAACTTCAGCCTTCAGTCGTAAATTCTCCCTCACGAGGCCACCATTTTCCAATTTTAGTTTTTTATTTGCCTTAAAAAATTAAAAATAATTAAGTATAAGCTAAAATAAAAGTGCCTTGTAAAATTTGTAATATGAGCAACCAATATTTTTTAGAGTGATAATAGCAGAAAACTGAATGCTGGAACATGGCCTTCAGAAACTTAAAATCACCACAGGGAATGACTTATGAAATTGTGAATACAACCAACCATTTTAAATCCATATTCCCCAAGCACTTTGCAAATCTCCTATCCAGGGAAATAAACGGAGCTATGTTAGTTACGAGTCATTAAAGGACTATACTAATGGTGATTTTCTTTTCCTTTTTCACATAAGTGAATATTCTAAACATTATACCATATGCAATTATTCACAACACTAATGCTGAGAGTTAATTCTTGAGCTATAATATTGATTTTTGGTTGATAACAATAGTTTTTAGTGGTAACAAATCTAGTCTCATTAGATTTGCTTTCTTTCTTCAAAAGGCTTCCCCAAATGCCTTGGTTCACAACTTCTGAAACTCTCAAAATTGAGTTAATATTTTCTAATAAATTCTATGTATCTCTTGGTTAAATAATAAAAAACTCAGTATGGTTTTCTTTTTTTTAAAATTCTGATACTTAAAAATTGCTTAACAAAATATTAATTGCTAGAAAATCTAGAGCAAGCATGTCAAACGCACTGCCCATTTGCTGCATGCAAACCACAATGATATTTTTGTGGCCCAGCCACAAATTTTTTAACAAAAATTTCATAACTTAATTTTTACAATATCCTGTTATACATCATTATTAATAATGAACTAGAATGTTTGCTAATGACTGATTATTATAATTGTGTTGCATTCATTTCCCTTACATGCTTTACCACAGAGGCGCAGCGTTTCTTTCCACTAATACTAGCAGCAAATTATTTTAGCAGCTGATTACCACATCATTAGTCTTGTACTGACTTGTTTGGTGTGTGCAACAGGAAATATTTTACTTTTGGAGAACAAGAAAAATAGGTTTATTTGTGTTATGCATATTAATTTGTGCAGTTATTCAGTGTCTGGTAAGTTAATATTCAAGAAAAGTATTAATTTTTTATTAAAATGTTCTATTATTTTATGTTAATGATTACTTATTTATTTCAGCCCTTTGCATTTAGCATGTCTCTATCGAAATAACCCTAGGTTTCTATGAAAATTAAAGCTTTTGGGTTTTTTTGGCCCAAATAAACTTAAACCTTGTTTATTTAGCCTGTGTCAGCCTTTGAGTTTGACATGCTTAATCTAGAGGCCCAATAATAATTCTGGACAGCCTAAAATGAAATGTGCCTTAATTGTAAAGATTTCTTAAAAGTTACTACTTTAAATTCCCTACTCATTGCATTTATTAATTCCATAGAAAAATAAGACTCCCTGGAATAGAAACCAACCTCATGAACCTGGCAGGAGAAATTCTTTCTTAGACTAGAACATTCACATTCAAAGTGAACAGGTCACAAGAACTGTTGTCAACAAAAAGGTTTAAACTAGGAAGACTTAAAAACAGATTTCAAAAATTTGACCAATGTTTTTGACCAGTTTCTAGAACTTCTGACTGTTTTACTTGCCTACCCACATACAAATAAATACTCTAAGAGAATGATAAGAAAAGCAAGGCAGAGAATATTCTGTTGGGTACAAGCCTAACTCTCTTAGATTCATCCAGGTTCCTTTTGGACTCTGAGCAACTGCTTGTCCTTATTGTTGTAAAACAAGGACTGTGGAGGGTTAATTCTTTAAGTGATTGATAAACACCATTACTGCCTCTCTGAAGATATAAGGAAAGTCATTTACTTCCTCATAGACACAGACAATGAATTAAGCTCTCAAGCACAGCACCATAAGAGGAGGAGGCACTTAGCGAATGCTTTTTGATAATGTTGATAAGCTTAAATTAGAAACTCATTTGAGATTTCTTTTCTCCATCCCCTCTGTATTGTATCATTATATTTTAAGGTCTCTTGCCAGTCTATGGTTCTCTTTATGGGCTGGCTAGTTCCTCAAAAATCCGGAGATATTTTCAAGTTCAGAAGGGTTAGGAGGGTAAAGATTACACAGGGTAAAGTTTTCCTATTTTTTGCATCTAAGAGAGTAATAAAGACTTAAGCTATTTTCTATTCTCAATACTGACTGGGTAATGAAACTAGTCTCATAAAGGTTCAAAACTCACTCTGTCCTGAAAACATTAAAAAAAAAAAGACGGGTCATTTCACTCATTCTAAATAGTCCTTTATTATGAATCTTTTGTACCACTGTTTTTGATTTATAGTATATAATTTTATACTTCACATTCAAGTTTTCCCCCTGTAGTCCACGTTTTTAGATTTATGCCCCCGGTTATTGCCTAGTACTACTTAATACCATCACTAGGCATCCAAAATGGGCTTACTAAATATCCCACATAATTCTGAGGTTTCTGAGAATAGCTTTGAGTATTGAATTAACATGTGGCCTTTAAAAAACAAAACAAACAAACAAACAAACCTGTGTTTTATGTAAATTTCTTTTACATACATCCCCTACACCAGTGGTCGGTAAACTCATTAGTCAACAGAGGCAAGTATCAACAGTATGAAGATTGAAATTTCTTTTGCGAGCCAAATTTTTTAAACTTACACTTCTTCTAACACCACTTCTTCAAGATAGACTCGCCCAGGCTATCAAGTAAACTTTTTATACCAAATCTCATGATTTAAGAAACACTGATTGCCAAACACTTAAGTAAAGTTTAATAAATATAAATGAGATCATACAGAACTTACTGATAGCTCAAGAAGAGGAAGGGAAGTTAAAGGAGACATGGTAGATTGATAGTTTAACTTCCCAGTTGTGTTTCCTTTTTGTGTCCTCTTAGACAAATCAACATGCTAATAATGTTAGCTATCAATTCCAAAAAAACTACACAATGCTCCTAAGCTTATAATAAACATAGTGCCATTATGTAGTAGTTTGTTGTTGTTTTTTTCTCTAAAAGCATTGAGTTCTCTTCTTTCTCTTATTTGGGCCTTTACTGAGCCTAAATAAAATTTTGTGTGTGTGTGTGTGTGTGTGTGTGTGAAAATAGCTTAGTATTTACACTAAGCTGCAGATATTTTTCTGCTACTTAACCTCACTAAGGATCCGAGGGATGTGGTACTACTTTAAAATATCAGATAGAGTCCATTAATGATTTTAGGAAGTGGGATTTGGTAATTCAACACAGTAACAGTGTTTTAAGGGAATGTATATACTTTAAATGAGTGGCTATGGATCTGGAGATCACAAAACCATCTCCATTTAGCTCAAAGGACTTCACTGTGGCTAAACTTGAAGTCAAGCTCTCCATTTAGCACAAAGGACTTCACCGTGGCTAAACTTGAAGTCAAGCTAAAGGATGGTCTCTTTGACCAACAAATCTCAACAGCACTTGATTATATACTCTAATGATGATTGCAGGTATCTCATCTCCTTTCCTAGACTGGAAAATCCTAGAGGTTTGGCTTTTTCACCTATACTTTCTCTATCTTGTTGGATGGATGGAATAATAATTTGAAAAAATGAACCTGCCTCTTGATATCAGAGATCTCTTGATATCAGTCATTATGCCTTTAACTATTTACAATATTAAATATCAGAGAATGGGAGTGCTAGAAAATATATAATCCAAGTCTTTCATTTTATAGGTAGGGAAATGGATATGTGTTTGTTTTTATGCATATAGGGAGTCACTGACATAAGCTTTAAAAAAGTTAAGGTAAACCACAAAGAGGGGAAATAGAAACACATCCTTTAAATTGATGTTACTCTCCTACAAGAAGATGCAAACTCATATAAAAGCACTAGTGTCTCCAATTATAGTCACAAATGGAACCACCTTATATTTCTTGGCAGCTAATGACATTTTAGGAGAAAAAGTTTTCCTGTTCCTTACTAATGCTCATTCAGGGATTTTTGTCCTTTTCCCACAAACCATCTAATGATGAGTCAAGATAATATGGCTATTTATACTTCTGAAGGTACTTATAATATTATAGAATTTAAACAAAAACTATAATAGAAATTTAAAAGCTACATATATTAAAATTTTTAAAAAATCACAACTTACCTCCTTTAACTTATCCACATCATCTTTCACTTTTTCATAGATTTCATTAGCTGTTCTAAGTTTTTTCTTCCACTCTGCTACAGTTTCTGGGTCAATTTTACTTGAATTATCTGCAACTGAATGCTTATCTTCATTTTGATTGCCCTGCATCAAGGTTAAAGGATCTAGAATAGTCTTGATCTGGGACTCCAAGCTGAGATTTTTATTCTTAAGTTCTTCTACCTCTTTCTGCAGACAATCTATTTCATCCTGAAAAAGCATTGCATAGCCATTAGGTAGACACAAACACTAAGCACATACATATACTAACTTGAAGCCAATGGGTTTTTACATTTTATACTCAGAATTCTATAGATACACGAATTCTCTATGAATTAGAATAGTTTTGGATGCAGAAAAATTACAGCTGAAATTCTCAAAATGTATATCGACTTAGATAAAAACTGGCATTCCAATAAAAAACAACTGGCATTTCCTGATTTCATTTAGATTCAATGATAGTTTGTGGTTTTAAAAAATAAAAATGTCAAATCTTTTATTGTATTTAAGATATCCAGGAAACAGCCGAAACTGGCTTGGCTCAGTGGATAGAGCATTGGCCTGCGGACTGAAAGGTCCCAGGTTCGATTACGGTCAGGGGCATGTATCTTGGTTGCAGGCACATCCTCAATGCGGGGTGTGCAAGAGGCGGCTGATCGATGTCTCTCTCTCTCTCGTCAATGTTTCTGACTCTGTCCCTCTCCCTTCCTCTCTGTAAAAAAATCAATAAAATATATATTAAAAAAAAAAAAAGATATCCAGGAAAGAAAAGTCACATGCATTCAACAAGGAAATAGATTCCTCAGAAGAAAATTCTAAGGCAAGTTTAATTGCTTTACTAAGGGAAATTTAAAAAATACAGTATTGATGAAGGTTTTGTTTGATGATTATGTTTTTGCTTCTGTATTCGAAGTAGAAGTTGAAACCATAAGTTATTTCCTTCCACTTTCTATTTCAGAATAATATTTGTAGTTAATTTTTATTTTCTACATTCTGGTTCTTCAATAACCACTGTGACTATTAGATTTCAACATGTAGAACTGCTTATAATCTTAAATCCAATTGTTAAACATTTGGACTAGAACTCTTTTCTGTAATACCACATTTATTCATCTAAGATAGGTATCCCTTCTTAAATTAAGACCATGAGAAATTCTGCTGTTAGAAAATAAACTCCAAGTAGCTCAATATGCCAGTGATCTCCTAAAGGATTAATTTGATGAGTTCCTAAGTATGATAAATATTCATTAAGTATGTGAGAATACATTTTAGAATTAACACAGTACTACTTAATATTTTAAATCACAATACATTTCATGTTAAATAGCATTATGAAATAAGAAAATCACTTTGTTTGAATTAATATATTAATGAATAAACAAATGTAAGCAGAAACACACATATATGAATGAACATACCAGTGAATTTATTGGGAGAAACAAAAACAGAATGAGGACTATAGTCACCAATTGCCAGAGCATGCATAATGCCTTGTTGGGGTTGGAAGACTGACTTTCATAAGAGGGTTTCTTTTATTTCCCAATTTCTTGAGAGAGCAAATACTTACAAAATGATGTGTCTGTTGAGGACAGATTTTAAATTAAAACAAAGGGAAAAAAGGAAATGCTCCTATCTATTCCTTTCCTACACTGAAATAAGAAAGGAAAAAAATAACTCATCGAATAAGACATTTTTAAATTGGCATTTAAATAAGATTTCATTGGATGTTTAAGAAGTTCAGGGCCTGAGATACCTCAGTGTTACCTTGAATTCAATGCTATCATCATTTTAAATTCTAATTATTATTTACCTCATATTCCTTGTGGAGTAACTCAAGTCTAGTTTTCCGAAGGTGCTTCCGGACTGTATGGCTTAGCATAGGTTCACTTTCACTTGTCCCTCCTACGTAAAAAAACACACACACAAAAAAACCCTAACTTTTCATTCTAATTTGGGCAGAATGAAAATGAACTTTTTTCTTATTGTTTTATATAGTTTCCTAGCTTAATTTTTACTTATATACATATTTGGGGCTGCCATTTTGGCTTTTTCTCTATCTCAAACTGGAAAAAAGATAAATATCAAATAATACCTTAAAAGAGAAACAAGATGACAGTGTAGGTAAACACCGATACTTGCTGCCTCCCACAATCACATGAAAATTACCACTAAAATACAGAACAACCATCATTCAGAATTGCCTGAAATCTGGCTGAATGGAAGTTCTGCAACTAGAGAAGTAAAAAAAGTATATTGAGACAAGTCCAGGAGACAAACCAGACCTACCTAATACATAGAAATAAACACAGGAAAGTAGCCAAAATGTGGAGACAAAGAAACATGTCACAAATGAAAGAAATGGAAGCAAGCAAACTACTGGATACAGAGTTCAAAACAGTGGTTATAAGGTTGCTCAAAGATCTTAATGAGAACTTCAAGGGACTTAGTGAAACTTATAAGAATCTTAATGAGAATTTCAAACACATGAAAAAGGACCAGTCAGAAATTAAGCATACACTAACTGAAATAAAGAATAATTTACAGGGATTTAACAGTGAAGTAGAAGATGTGGAGAATCAAATCAAGGATTTGGAATATGAGGAAACAAAAAATACCCAACTAGAAGAGCAAAAAGAAAAAAGAATCCAAAATTATGAAGATAGTATAAGGAGCCTCTGGGAAAACTTTAAGCATACCAACATACACATTATGGAGGTACCAGAAGGAGAAGAAAGAGAGCAAGATACTGAAAAACTATTTGAAGAAATAATGACAGAAAGCCTCCCCTACCTAGTGAAAGAAACAGACTTAGAAGTCCAGGAAGTGCAGAAAGAGTCCCAAACAAGAGGAATCCAAAGAGGCCCATACCAAGACACATCATAATTAAAATGCCAAAAGTTAAAGACAAAGAGCATCTTAAAAGCAGTTAGTTACATCTAAGGGAGTGCCTGTTGACTGTCAGCTGATTTCTCAACAAAAACTTTGCAGGCCAGAAAAGAGTGGCAAGAAATATTCAAAGTGATGACCAGCAAGGATCTACAATCAAGATTACTCTATCCAGTAAAAGCTATCATTAGAAATGAAAGCCAGATAAAGAGCGTCACAGACAGGAAAAAGCTAAAGTAGTTCAGCACTACCAACCTAACATTATATGAAATGTTGAAGGGTATTCTTTAAGAATAGGAAGAATAAGAATAAGAGGAAGAGGAAGAAGGAGAGATAAAAATATGAATAATAAAATGGCAATAAATTCATATCTATCAACAATTGAACCTAAAAATCAAAATAAACAAGAATTGTAATGAACAAAATAAACTAATTAATAAAATAGAAACATGGAACAGACTGAAGAATCTCAGATAAAAGAGGGCAGGGGTGGGGGTGGGAAAAGATTAATCAAAGATCTTATATGCATATATGCATTACTTATGGACATAGAAAATAGGGTGGTGATAGCCTGGGTTGGGGTGGGAACTGGGTAGAGGGGGGCAATGGGGATTAAAAAGGGGGTATTTGTAATACTCTCAACAATAAAAAGTAAAAAAAAAGTTAAATGCAAAAAAAACCCCTAAAAACCCATAAGAAAAAGCTTCAGTTGAGTTCATTTATCTGTGTATCTTATTATAGTAAACTCATTAAAGGTAAATGCTATATTTTATTAATTTTCATATTCAGACTACCAGACAATTCTTAAATAATGATAAAATCAATGATTATACTTATATTTAACCAATAAATTATATAATGTTATCTACATATGTAATATATAATTATACATATATTATCCATATATCATAATATATACTACATATACATTATAATGTATATTATATAATCAACTTATATACCTAATCACTAGTAACACCCTAAAAAAATTAATGTGCCATTTCACTGATTTTAACAACCTAGTTACAATGTGTTATAAATCATAGCATCATTGTATGCCAATAATGACTCGTTACAAATACATTCAAAATGAATTCTTCCCAAGAGCTTTTCATTTAAGCTGTGGTTATCTTCTTTGTTCTTCTTAGCATCACGATAGTAAAAGCATTTTACAGATGTTCTTTTTCAGGATATTCTATCAAAATGCTATCAATGAACTATTTTACTTGAGAAAATTTATGAAATATTTCTTAGATATGAATGAAAGAAGCCAGGAGAAGAGACATGAAGAGAAGCTGCTAGAAAAAACATTTAAATTATTTTAATAATCTAACCTCATATTTTGCAAGAAAAAACTGAACTCCTTGGTGAAGTTCAGTACAGGTAAAAAACTAGAGCGGTTAATACTGTAGCATGCAGCACAGCAGAGAAATATTCCTCTACCAGACTTCACCCAGGTACCCAAGGAAGAAACCTTGAAGCCATCTCTGATTCCTCTTTTAGATCTCTTAGTTCCAAAGTCCTACTAGTTTTTGTATTCTAGCTTATATCTTCTTTTTCATTTCTACTTCAAAAATCTTATTTAGGTCTACTTTCACTAATTTGGGACTAACACAATGAATTCTAAAGGTTTCTGAAAGGTGTCTCCCACACAAAGTTAATAATATATTCACTTTCAATTTTTTCCTGAAGCAAAAACAAATAAAAATCATTTTAATTTCTACAATCTAACAGAAATAACTTATATGAGCAGAATAAAAATCCAACTCTTTAAATGTTTTCTTTTTCAAAGGTATTCTAGTTCAAGTTTTTTTTTTTTTTTTAATGTTTTATTGACTCTTTTATAGAGAAAAGGGGAGAGGAACAGAATCAAAAACATTGATCAGCTGCCTCCTGCACAACCCTATTGGGGATGTGCCTGCAACCAAGGTACATGCCCTTGACCAGAATCAAACCTGGGATCCTTCAGTCTGCAGGCTAATGCTCTATCCATGGGGCCAAACCAGTTAGAGCTTCAAGTTCAACTTTTATCCTCCCTCTTACCTTCTCTAGTATAGAACTGAAATAGTATTCTTTTTTTTACCATTAATTCAGATTCACATTCTCCCTCATCTGGGCAAGAACTTCCTACCTGACCATCTCCCATCCTGTCTCTTCCCCTACAGCCCAACCTATATGATCACCTGAGTAATATTCCTGAAGCACTTGGATCATGCAACTTCTTTGCTCAAAACCATCATACATACCTCACCCTTCCTCTTACCTAGAGAGCAAGTTCCTAACTTAATTTGTCACTAAAGTCTCAATTTACCTTTTTAGTCTTATTTAGTAGTCAATCCCAAGCTACTGTTAATTTTCAAAAACATGTTTTTCCTACCTTTAAACTTTAGTTCATGCTATTCCCTCTGTATAAAATACCTTCCCTAATCTTATCAATCCTTAAAGCCTAACATAAAGGCCACCTGCTTCTTGAAATCTTTCTCAATGTTGCTAGGTGAACTTTCTTACCTGAACACTCCGGGCCTTTTCCTGGCCTTTCTCATGCTGCTTTATACTATTAATATTTTGGTCTACATGCACAACCCGTATCAGAATGTAAGTTCCATGAAATTCTAAGATTTCTCATAGTGCTTTGTGCTCCTCAGTTGCTCCACTTATAGATTATACAAATGACCAGTCCATTCAGTATGATATTGGCAAAATAACATCATTGAAAGTTATCTATTTTGGTCTTCCTCCAAATAGACACTACCTAGAGATTGTTTCAAATCCATTTCTATGTGCTCAGAAAATAGGCCCTTACCGATAATCTCTTTGCAAGGATTTTCAGGAGTGATGGGGACTCTGCAAGCTGGACACTGGCTATTATTCTTTAACCACAAATCGATACAAATTGAACAAAATACATGGTTGTTGATGCATATGACAGGCTGGCGTACCTTTGAAAAAAAAGAAACATTACTTTTAGTACAGGGCAATAGTCATAACTAGAATCCCAATAGATTTAGTTAAGAGCAATCAAATTGCTTCTCTAGACTACAGCTGAGTAGCTACTTCTGTTACCACATTGTTTCTTATCTATGTTTAACAGAGATACAAGCTGAGATATTTGAAATATATAGGGTGGGGCAAAAGTATATTTACAGTTATTCATTTAGAAAGTACAATAATTAATAAATAATAATATAAGAATAAACTGTGAGTCTCACACTCACAATTGTAAACCTACTTTTGTCCTATTCTGTATTATGAAATGGTTTTATTTTGTTTCAAATCACACTCGGGTCCAAAAAGAAAATGCATTTTGTTCCACTAAAGGCTCTGATAATTTTCCCTCAACTATTCTCTTTTAGAATTATGAAATTAGGAATAGAAGGTTCTTTAAAGATAATTTATTCCAAACACCCATCTGATACTCGAATACTTCCCTCAATTGATTCTACTATATTAGAAAGCAAGAGCAACCAACAATTAAGCATTGGCATCTTACTGGAAAGTCTCCCAAACGAAAGGCATGAAAGCTAAAACAATCCAAAAAGACATGAGTATCACTCTATAACCAGCTCTTAGGAAGGCACATGAGCTTTTCTTAAATTATTGTCAGCTGAGTTCCAGGCGACAGGCAGAGCCACATCTTGGATACACATCTTGCCCAGAAGGCAGATGTGTTATCAGTACTGACTCTTACCTTTGCCCAGTGTCCAGGTCTTTGATATATAAATCCAGTCAAGCACTAGGAATGCTCCAGGCCCTACTCAAGAATGCAAATAATCTCCTTTGATCCTAACTTTTGGTGAAACTTCCTGGTATTTGGGGGTATAAAATAAACTTGCTGTATCAGCTCTGGGTCCCTGTCCCTCGATCAGAGATGACAGTGGTACCACTGGGCCCTAGCTTTTTCCTTCCATTTTTGTGTCTTGTCTCTTTTTTTCTTTCATTTCTCAATCTCAGCTCCTCTACTCAGGAACTGAACCTGCTCTCTTTCCACATGGAAAGAGAGAAACATCTACACTACTCTCAGGTGGCTTATAACCTAAACAGCAAACAATGATGACAGATATTGGCATACATCAATTCACAAATCTCGACTCCATTTAAACAAGTACATATAATAATTCTTTACATTTATATCCTTTCTAATAAAAGAGTAATACCCAAATTAACCATCTCTCAGCTACACACAAAAGCCACACCAACAAGCCATGTCCACCAGCCAATCAGGAGTGAGTATGCAAATTAACCCAAACCAAGATGGCTGCAGCCATGGAGCAAGCAGGAGAAAGGCTTGGGTTTCCCTGGCAATGGAGGAAGCAAAGCTTTCCACACACCCTGGTGGGCCCAGGTCTCCTCCACTCAAGGGTACAAAGTTTTAATTGTAGAATATAAACAAACCCCAACAAAAATGGCAGCAGCCACGGAGCTGGATAGAGCAGGAGGATAGGGTTGCCCCCGGCGATGGAGGAAGCCAAGCTTCAGTAGCCCCGGCCTGTCTTGGTCTCTGCTTAAGGCTACAAAGTTTCAATTATAGAAGATAAATAAATCCCAGATACCAGAGCCTCTGATTGGGTTGCCAGGGGGCATGGATGGCCTGGAAACCACCACAGGCCCCCTTCAGGCTGCCCCACACCCCAAGGGAACCCCCACCCTGATCCGGTACACCTTCATGGCAAACCAGCTGGCCCCCATGCATCAGGCCTCTATCCTATTCTAATAAAAGAGTAATATGCAGATTGACCGTCACTCCAACACACAAGATGGTTGCCTCCATGTAGTCAAAGATCCTGCCCCCATGTGGACACAAGATGGCCAGCAGGAGGGCAGTTGTGGGCAATCAGGCCAGCAGGAGAAGGCAGTGGGGGGACTTGACCTGCAGGAGAGGGCAGTTAGGGGCAAAGAGGTTGGCAGGGGAGCAGTTAGGCATCAATCAGGCTGGCATGGGAATGGTTAGGGGATGATCAGGCTGGTAGGCAGAAGCAGTTAGGGGCAATGAGGAAGGCAGGCAGGCGAGCAGTTGGGAGCCAACAGTCCTGTGAGAGGGATGTTGGACTGCCCGTTTATGCTGGGTCTAAAGCAGCAGTTTGACATCACTCAAGGGGTCCCAGATTGGAGAGGGTACAGGCTGGACTGAGGGACATCTCCCTCCCTTCCCCTGCACGAATTTTGTGCACTAGGCCTCTAGAAGTCATATATTTTACAAGGGCTTTCTCATAGGTTTTCTCTTTCTCTTTTTGTTTTGATTTGTTTTAAATAACCCTGTGAGATAAGAGTAAATACACTTTACAGATAAGAAAACCCATGTGGCTGGCTCAGGTTTAACTATGTGTTTTGGCTATGTTTAATTGTTTTATCAGAGGGAAAATAAAGAGAAAAGTTGATTTAGTTGTACCTGACATCATGCTTTGGTTGTTCACATATTTATTATTTATCTCCCCAGAGGGAAGATAAAAGAAATTGCTTTAGTTTTTCTACCTCATATTACATAGTTGTTTACGTATTTATTATCTAACTCCCCTTTTAGAATAGAGGCTTCATCAGAGCAAGCACTTCCTTAGTTCCCAAATCACTACTGCCTAAAAGACAGCCTAATACAAAGGTTTAGGTACTCAACAAAGGTTTTGATGGATGAAGTAATTGATATTAAGACAGTATTTAGCATTCAATTCAAGTTAGTGAACTTGATAGAGGGAATAATGACTTAATATTCTTCAATCAGCACAAATTTAACAATAAAAACAAAAAAGAAATGCTTAGATTGTCACTTGACTTACATGGCACTTTTACTGCAGAACTCAAAACACTTTATGGCCATTTTCAATATTTTCTTGTTCTAATAATATTAACAATATTATTTTAGAGTCCTTCAGCATTAGGGACTGGAGGATCAAGGAAAAACAGTGGAAGTAGAGGAAGAAAGAAGAGACAAACCACCACAAACCACTTTCTGCAGAAAAATTGCTTGTCCACCTCAATATATAAATATTCAGAATATGAGTGTCAATTTTAAAGGGGCCCCTATCCTAAGAGAATTCACAGGATGTATGGTGATCTGTGCCAGGCAGGAAATCAATTGAACTCTCACTACAAAGTGCTTTCTGCTTCTAGTTTGGCTTCCAAAATTTAGATGCTCCCTTAAATTATGAACCCTAGCATAAGAAAACTAAAGAGAAGACCTTCAGCATGGATTTAAGCTTCCTCTTGGAGAAACCAATTCTAATTCATTCAGTTCAATGGATTTGATTGGACTAATTAAAATAAATAAAATGAGCATGAAGCACTCAAACTCTTCCTTCAAAATACTCTACCAGCAGCAAGGAATAAATGCCTATATGGGAGTGAATGTGGTGTTGTGATTTATTAGAAATATATATTTTTGGTTATTCAGATAACCTAATTATTTCTCAGATATTTGGTCTTCATCCATAGCTTCTGGCCCACAGCGCCCAAACCCGTAGGAATTTTCTAAGTGATGAGAGCAACAAAGGTATTTCTTATTATGTTAATGAGGTGATTTTTGAACCAAAAGTGGGCACTGGTTGCTGGTAGGGGAAGCCAACTTTGAGAACAAAGAAATAGAACTTTTAGTCCTATCCCCTATTTTCCAGATAGGGGAAAGGGCTTGAGGCTGGTAAGTCAACAATGTCCAATGACTCAGTCAATCATGACTAGTAATTAAGCCTCCATAAAAAGCCAAAAGGACAGATGGAAGGAGACTTGACTTGATATGGTGAACATGTTATAAAATATACAAAAGATGTGTTACAGAATTGTACACCTGAAACCTATATAATTTTATAATTTTATTAACCAATGTCACCCAACAAATTCAATTAAAATGCCCAAAAGGATGGCCTGTCAGCCATTCTTTTCAGAGAACCAGAGTGCTTCCTCATGCCACCATGACAGGTCCCATGCTCCCAGAGGACAGACAGAAGCTCCTTTGTTTCAGATCTCAGCCTGTATACCATTTCATCTGGCCATTGATTTGTATCCTTTAATATCCCTTGTAATAAATCAATAATCTAGCAGGAAAAAGGGTTTTCTTGAGTTCTGTGAGCTGTTCCAGCAGATTAAGTCATGGGAAGCTCTGATTTATAGTCAGTCCGAAGTATTGGTAACATTCTGTACTTGTGACTGGCTTGTGAAGAAGTGGAGGGCAGTCTTTGTGGGACTAAGCCTTTTCTTTACCCATGGGAGAAGGATCTGAGCCACAGATAGCAAAGTTCCTAAAAAGTAAGAAGAAAGATCCAAAACACAAGGGGGAGATTTTGGTTTATATAAAAATCACAATCTGTCTTCCATTGTAAGAAAAGGGAAGACCTACGGTATAAGAACCAACACAAAACAGTTGGAAAATCTATGGATAGAAGATTACAGAACTCAAGTTGCAACTGTTCTAATTGCTTATATTTTGTCATTAAACATGAGGTGAGATTACCTGTTGAAAGTGAGAAACAGAGAAGGACATCAACTTGAGAAAATAGAAAAATAAAGCAGTTATTTTTAAAAGTGAGAAAGTAAATTTACTATATGTAGCAGGATTGCCAAACACTATTGAGTTCCTATTTGTGGTTTTAACTGTAAAGATGAATTAACATAGGTGTGTATTTTCTTGCCAACTTATAGCTACTTAGGTTCAGGCAGGAAGTAAATGAGTTGAAGTTTTGCCAAGAAGAAAGAGAGAGACTAGGGACTGATGATAATAAATGACTATGGTTAATAAGGGAAATGAGTTCTTGAATGGTAAAGACAGTGAAAAAGTGAGAGAATTATAGAGTCAATGGATGGGTCTGGGTAAAGCTGAAATATTGTTAGAGAGTAGGTATGATGGGAAGAAGATCAGAGACTGAAATGCTTCTAGTCAAAATACTAGAGGTGTTAAAGCTACGTTCTCTGTTTTGTCTTGAACCATTTTATCTGACATAGTTCTATTTCTCACTTAATCTCATGTATCAGGTAGTATTAACATATTTTCTATGGTGACAACTCCTGAGAATCTTCTGTAACTAGACCCCAGTAAAGTGGCAGACTTGAGAAATAAACCTGGAGCTAACTCCAGTTCTGTCTCTGAGCTATCTGATCTTGGATAAGCCCTTCCGTTAAAAGGGGAAGAGGGGGAGGCATCTTGCCAAGATCAGTTTGGCTCAGTGGATAGAGTGGCCGCTTGCGGACTGAAAGGTCCCAGGTTTGATTCCTGTCGGGGGCATGTACCTTGCTTGCGGGCACATCTCCACTGTGGGGCATGCAGGAGGCGGCTGATCGATGTCTCTCTCTCTCATCGATGTTTCTGGCTTTCTATCTCTCTCCCTTCCTCTCTGTAAAAAAATCAATAAAATATATTTAAAAAAAAAAGTCAATGTGGAATGTTACACTAGGAATTCCTATTGGCAGCTCTGCAGCCGCGCTGACAAGGCTGCTTTACAAAAAAAAGGGCGGGGGGAGCATCTTTCTGCCTCTGAAATTGTAGTTTAAACTAGTACTCTTTTCATTCAGGTGTTAGCAATACCTCAAACAAACAAAACAAATAAACAAAAACGAAGGAATAAAAGGTAAAAATATTGCTATATCCATCTGCCCAGAAGACAACTCCATGTAAGGTTCTTGTAGTTGCCTCAACCATACGTCCAAAACCAAACTTGGCCTCCTTATCTTTCCTCCTACACTCCTATCTAAAAGGTGAGAAAATCAAATGCTATCTCTTTTGCAAGGCCTTCACTAATTGCTCCTCTTATATTCCCTCTTGTCTAAGTTAAGGGAACGCCACCTGTACTCCCCTCCTCTGCTACCACCACTTGGGCTAGAATACTCAGAGCTGTCTCTGATTCACCCTTTTTACTTCTCCTCAACATCCAATCTGTCACCAAATCCTGGTGTCACTTATCAAGTCTACGAGCCAGAGTTTTTAAGATGTGCCAATAAGGCAAAATAAAGGAAAAATGCTGCTAATTACTATAAGATGGCATCATTTGTAAGATACAATCAGGTGGATAAAAGTATATCTCAGAAGAGTTAAAATATACTAAATTTGCATCTTGATTGTTATTTGCCTACTATCTATCCCTTCTTTCCCCTCATCACCTTAATAATGAGTACAGATTCTCATTCTTTACCCTGATATATTGTAGTAACCCCTTCCCAAGCTTCCTTGCTTCCAAATGTTCACTTCTGGCCACCTTTCATACTGATCCCAGGGCTACCTTCCTAAAATATGGATCAGTAACTTTCATTGTTCTTTTGCAAAACAGTAATGGTTTCTTTCTGCTCATAGTTTTTTAAGTATAGCATTCAAGAGGACCATAATCTGTCTGATTCTTTAACAGCTATTTCCCTTGATTTACTATTTTAATATTTGACATAACCTATAATTCAATCACATGGTCTACTTATTGTTCACCAAAAAGAACACCAATAGTGGAGGCTCCCCACTTATTTTGCTTTCATTTCTTATCTTGATGTGTCCTGCTGATCTTCAGTTTCCCCAATCAAAATAAAATCCCTCCCATATTTGAATATGAAAATCAACTGCTATTTCTTTTGCAAGGCCTTCACTAATCCTTTTTACAAGTGCCTAGGTCTTTTTCTGATCTTTATAAGGTCCCCTCTATGCAATGATTTAATGTTCACTTCTTTCTGTGTTGTGCTGTACTTAGAAAATTATTTACATCCTCATTCCATATTAGATTTCGGGATCTTTGGCAGTAGTGACAATGTCCTGTTCATCCTGGTGAATACAGCACCTGATAGAATGCCTCAAATACTCTAAAATAAACATGAATTTTTATATAGTAAAATGAAAAGCTGAGATAATGCCCCTAACAGCAATTCAAGAAGCAAAAGTCAATGGCCACTGTGGAACTATGAAAAAGCAAAATTTTAATCTTTCCATTTAATTTATCAAAATATACATAAGAACAACCAGTCAAACTACTTGATTATCTGCTAAGCGATTTAGCAATGTCACCTACAGGAGAATCATTTTCACTGTTCAATATCTGGTACCGTTACAGAATAGGAAGAAGCCAGAAAAATTTCAGGACAAGTGGAAGAGGGAAACTAAGATAGATAGCTAAATAGCAGTTTGCAGCCACTTAGTAAATCCTATTTTTCCTAAACACAGGATACTTAAGAGTAAATGGTCTGCACTACTCCCCAACCAGAGGGTAAATAGTTTAAATTACCCTACTCAGGGAGACAAATCACAGAAATCCAGTTAGTGCCATTTGCCAACAACACCCAAAGACAGAAAAATTAAGAGAATAAACCTCATTTTTGTACATCAGCATAAAGTTATGAATATTCTATTGATTCTCTCCTAACATCTCCCCTAAACACCCTTCAAAACCAAGGCCCAGTGCCATTCATTCCCTTCCCTTTGTCCTCTTGTCCTTCCCCACAAGCACATATCCCCTAACCTCTAAAGGACCATATCAGACATGCAACCAGGGGAGCAATGGTCCTTGTTTCACTGTCCTGGTATGTTTTTACTGTGGTCAGTAAATTATTGCTGTTTTTCTACACATTCTCTTTTGATTGAAATCTTTCCTCATCTTACTAGCAACAGTACTCTCACTCATTGTGTTGGATTTTTAAACAGTTGACTAATTCATTTATTTGTACTAAGCAATTATTAGATGATGACTTCTGATTTTAAATTTACCTTAGATGTATAGAAACCTATATAGGAGAAAGAATTACTAAACCAAATTATAGTACTCTGCTTACTTGACTATAACCTACAGGAGCAAAATACAAAGAATCTATCACTCCCTCAACTCCTGTCCACCCATCTACCTCAATTCAGATTCTGCTATATACAACACCAAAACACATGATAATGCTTTTTAATAAGATCTTCCCAAGATACATAAATAGTCATAGTGTGCCTATGTTATTAAGGTTTATACAGTGGTACCTAGAGATACCAGTTTAATTCGTTCTGTAACCTTGAGGCGTGGGAAACTATGAAACGCTCGAGTCTCAGTAAACTGGTGGGTCATGTGCAGCAGGCCGATCCACTCGATTACTCGTATCTCAACTGTTGCTCGTATTTCAAAGCAAAAATCGCTTGCTCAAAGGCTCGTATCTTAAAAATCTCGTATGTTAGGGCACACGTATCTCGAGGTACCACAGTATCTAATTTAATCTCAAATGAGGTCTCTGGCAATAAAACAGTATTCTTCCTCCTATATAATAAAGAGATAATATGCAAATGGACCATCATTCCAACACACAAGATGGCCGCCCCATGTGGTCAAAGATGGCTGCCCCCATGTGGACAGAAGATGGGCTCCACAAGATGGCCAGCAGGGGAGGCAGTTGTGGAAGATCAGGCCAGCAGGGGAGAAGTTAGGAACGACTAGGCTGAAGGAAGGGAACTTAGGGGTGACCAGGCCAGCAGAGGAGGGCAGTTAGAGGCAATCAGGCTGGCAAGAATGTGGTGAGGCATTGATTAGGCTAGCAGGGAACCAGTCCTGGTTTCTAAGAGGGAGGTCTGACTGCCCATTTACAAATGGGCAGTCAGATATTCCTTGAGGGACCCCAGATTGAAGAGGGTGCAGGATGGGCCAAGGGACACACACATACACACACACACACACACACACACACACACACACACACACACATACACACACACAAATTTCATGCACCAGGCCTCTAGCCCTATCTGATAAAAGAGCAATATGCAAATTGGCCTTACCTCCACTACACCCACAGCCATGCCAACCAGCTAATCAGGAGTGAGTATGCAAATTAACCCAACCAAGATGGCTGTGGCCACAGAGCGAGCAGGAGGCTTTGGTTTTCCTGGCAATGGAGGAAGCCAAGCATCACGCAGACCTGTTCTCCGTTCAAGTTTTAATTAATGAAGATAAACAAATCCCAACAAAAATGGCAGCAGCCATGGAGCTGGAGAGAACACTAGGCTTGAGTTGCCCCTGGCAATGAAGGAAGCCAAGCTTCCGCAGCCCTGGCCTGACTTAGCCTCAGCTCAAGGCTACAAAGTTTCAATTATAGAAGACAAATAAATCCCAGATACCAGGGCCTCTACTTGGGTTGCCCAGGGGTGTGTGTGGCCTGCAAACCACCACAGGCCCCTCGCCCAGGCCATCCCACGCCCCAAGGAAACTCCCCACCCCCGATATGGGACACCCTTTAGGGCAAACCAGCTGGCCCTGACCCATGCACCAAGCCTCTATCTAATAAACGTGTAGTATGCAGATTGACCATCACTCCAACACACAAGATGACTGCCCCCATGTAGTCACAAGATCCTGCCCCTGTGTGGACACAAGATGGCCACCACAAGATGACCAGCAGGGGAGGGCAGTTGTGAGGGACCCCTTGCAGGGAAGGGCAGTTGGGGACAATCAAACCTGCAGGAGCAAACAGGCTGGCAGGGGAGCAGTTAGGGATCAATCAGGCTGATTGGAGAATGGTTAGGGGTGATTAGGTTGGCAGCGAGGAGTGGTTAGGGGCAATCAGGAAGGCAGGCAGGTGAGCAGCTGGGAGCCTGCAGTCCTGGATTGTGAGAGGGATCCCAGATTTCACTTAACAGATATCTTGGGCTAGATCATTCCTATATTTCTGCTCATCCACTAGTTCAAGACATGGTAAAAAAATTAAGGAGAAATAGGCATGAAAATATGTCATACATACATCATTCCACAGGATGTGTACCTCACTTCCTCAGGACACAGAGCTCTTACTCACAATATTGGCAGGGTTGCTAAACATTACTGGGCAAGTAAGGTAGAGACAGAAGTAGTATATGCAAAATGTCTAAACTTTCCAATTTTGAGTACTACATTTCTATTCAAAAGACAATGCATTGCCCACCTGCATACTTAGGCTATTTCCACTACCGTTTTCCAGGACATTCTTCCCCACCCCCATCCCAATTAGCATCTATATTATCTCTTCAGATTTAAGGTCTTCTGCATCCCCATCTCTTTTAAGATGATATGCACCTTCTCCTCCCAGCTCCCAGTGACACTCAAAAAATAACGGCCCCTTAATTCTTTTGTACAATCAAAAGAGAAGGTTACTGATGGCAAAATTTTGGGACAAATGGTGAGGATAACACAAAGCTTATTTGGAAGAGACCTGAAGACAGATCTCAGAGGCAGCTAGAGATGCTGTGTCAGGGAAGATGGAGTGACATTGGGAATAAGGTGCTACTCCAGGCCAGGTCACCTCCAGTAACCCACAAGTGGAGGTGTGAATGGGAGGATGAGTAGCAAAAGCAGATCAGATTTGCTTCAACTATACAAAAGGCTATGGAACCAGTTAAAACCTCTGAACATCCTGTGGCAATTTTCAGAACAGGTATCACTCTATTGGGAATGCAAATCATCTAGTGCAGTGGTTCTCAACCTTTCTAATGCCGCGACCCTTGAATACAGTTCCTCAGGTTGTGGTGACCCCCAACGATAAAATTATTTTCATTGCTACTTCATAACTGTAATTTTGCTACTGTTAATGAATCGTAATGTAAATATCTGTATTTTCCGATGGCTTTAGGCGACCCCGGTGTTTTGGTCATTTGACCCCCACCGGGGTCACGACCCACAGGTTGAGAACCGCTGATCTAGTGAGTGCTAGCCTCACAAAGCAACTGGGAAGAACCAGATACTAGAAAAGGCTGGTTTCCTTAGTTTGATGGCCTGCCTCTGTGCCATAGTAAAGATGAACACTTAGTGAATATTAATTACTACGTGCCAGACTTTATGCTAAGCACCCCATATGAATTACTACATGAAACCCCCCAATAACCACAAGCATGAGTGTTGATACTATTACCATTCCCATTTTACAGATAAGGTAACTACTCTGAAAGAGATTAAGCAACTTGTCCTATATAAGAGCATAGAACTAATAAGTGGAAGAGCCTAGATTAGAACTCATGCAATCTGAACATAGAACTCAGTCCCTCAATCACTATACTTCTTTGCCTCCATAGTAGGCAGAAAAAAAAAATGCTAGTTTACAAATCATGAATCTTTTATTACCAAACTAGAGGCCCAGTGCACAAATTTGTGCAGGAATGGGGTCCCTTGGCCTGGCCAGCAATCAGATGATCAGGGCCAAAGGAGGATGGCCAGTGGCCCAGGAAGGAGGGGCGGAGGAAGGTTGGCTGGCAGGGGGGAGGGACCACAGGAGGTTGGCTGTCCAGCCCCCCATTAGGTTCATAGGGCAGCCAGCTGGGAAGGAGGGACTACGGGTTGCTGGCTGTGGAAGTGCAATGACCACAGAAGACAGCTCATGAATTGAGTGTCTACCCCATGGTGATGAGTGCGCAGCACAGCGACTAGACAACTGATATATATATATATATATATATATATATATATATATATATATACACACACACACAATTTTAGAATACAGCTTAAATAATACAGGGAAATAAGAGGTATTAAAAGTTTCTGTTGTCATGGAGGAGCTAAAGTGAATTTTTAGGAAGTAATCTACTCAAGACAAGTGGTAGCAATAGAGGTTCAAATCCCAGAGACTCTAAGCCTTAGTTTTCTTATTTTAAAAAATAGGGAAACCAGTCCACTCTAGCTCACAGTCCTGGTGAGAGGAGTAAATGAAACAAACACACGCAAAAGCAACCTGTAATCTGCAACTCACTATGTTCTATTAGGCATAATTTTCTGTTAAACACAGAAAGCATAGGTAGCAGCCAGGTAGAACAACTGCAAAAGACAGTCTATAAACTGATGGAAACTAGATGTAACTATACAACTAAGACCAAGTAAAACTTATACCCTCAGGATGTTTTTGTCAGCCTTTAAGACTACTGTTGGAGGAAATCCACTCAGAACTTGACACATAATTGTGGGAACTTCATGTCAAGGCCCCCAAATGTAGGCTTATCAAATTAGAAACACCACCTCCTCCTCCTCCTCCCAGTCATGTACTAGGCACCAGTAGCAAATACCAGTTCAAACACCACCCTCCAAGAGGGCACCCTTCATCTCTCCAATCAGGAGCGACCAAGACATCCCTTATATGCTCTCACAGCACATTTGCTACTTTGTTGGCATTTCATTCTGATTGGCATCAAGGGTTACTAGTTGCCTCCCAGCGTGACTTCCTACTACCTCTTGAACTCGGTAAATTCACACAGAACCCCAAACACCTCAAGCAGCTGATCATGTTGGTTAGCACTCCAATATCCGCTCTATGAGATTACACTTCTCAATTCTAGTCCTGCACCTGTAGGTTCAGTCTGCACTTGGGGGGTGAACACACACCTGTACACACACACACACACACACACACACACACCACAGACGTGAAAACAGCTGGGGCTGTGGAAAAGAAATCCAATGGTTCACAGTATCTTCTCCCTCCTGGATCTATCTTACATGGTGAACAGAGATGATGCTCTTTTTAAAACACAACGAGGCACCAACGGAAACGGATGAATGCATCCATCGGAACATTCAAAACCCAGTATGGAATTCGGATTCCCTTTCTCCGCCTTGCTAAATGTATACGCGCGGCAGGCACCTCTCGCATCACAAAGAGGGGGGGACTGTCCGTCCTGACGAACCCCTTTTTCTTGGGATGGAAAGACCGTCCCTCTCATTCTAACCACCACCACGCGGGGCACGTGCTATTCGCGGCTCCGGTGCTGAACCCAGAGCGAAGGGCGCTCCGGGCCGGCTGAGCCGGAGAAGGACCTTGGGAAACGGAAGCACCGCAGGCCGAGAGCGTGGACACTCTCGCTGGGTGGGGGAAGGAGCAACCTCCACGGAGGGCGGGCCCCGGGCATGTGCTTTCCCAGACTTCACCGGCCGCGCCCCGTTCCCGACCCAGCAGCCTCCTTCCAGCCGGCGGCGTGGGCCTGTGCGGCCGCCGGTGGAGCTCTCGCCGCCCTCCTTCCCGACCCCAGGCCGCTGTCATCCTCCTCCTTCTCCTCCTCCTCCTCCTCCGAAAGCGGCGAGAATGAATGAACCCATTCGTCCCCGCGCGCTCCCGGGGGAGGCGGCCTCGGGCGGCGGCGGAGGGAGAGAGCACGGGTGGGTGGGCGTCCGCCGCGCCCGGCGCCCCACGCCCCGTCCCCGCGGCACCCGGAGACGCCGCGCCGGGCTCCCGCGAGCAGACTGCAGCCCCGACCCGTCTCGGCGCTGCGCCCGGAGTCGCCCATTACCTTCCCCAAGCAAATGTGGCACGTGATGGGCAGAGTGAGGGACAGTGTAACGTTCTGCACGGTCTGAGCCATGGCAGCGTTCAGAATCCCGCCAACACGGAAGTCCCGCCGCCCGCGGGGCCCGGCGGCGGCGGCGGCGGCGGGGGCGGCGCGAGGCCGCTACGGCAGCCGGGCAGGGCCACGGCCCGCCGGAGAGCGAGACCGGGAAAACGCGCTTCCCGAACGCGGTCGCCCAGGCTTTTTTTTTTTTTTTTTTTTTTACCCCCCTTCCTCCCTTCATGCCTTTCCTTAAAAACATGTCTAGCGTAAAAGCTTTCCCCTGTGTGGGAACTGCAGGAGTTCCCCGAGAATGGAAGGGAAGCCGTCTTACTTACTACACGTAAGGAGGATCTCGAAAGTTTAAGTGAAAGAGTAATCGCGGTGGGAGGAGAGGAAGAGAAATAAATGCTATTCAGTCCCCCAATCTTCATACCGGAGGGTGGGGAAGGGCGCAGAGTTCTCCATCTACAAAACAAAACAAAACAAAACAAAACAAACAAAAAAAAAAAAACCCTAACCAGCCTGCAAAATACACGGTGAGTCAAAACGGGAAGAGAAAAGGCGATCTCTACATTTTTAATTGTTCAAAACAACTTTCTGCCGCTCTCGGCTGTTTGCAGTTGGTAAAAGATGTGATGTCCCTTCAAAACCACCGACTGTGACTGCCTCCTCATCTGTTTCTGAGGCTGCTGTGGGGACAAGGGATCGCAGCGTTTCCTGCAGACACCGTCCTCCGCGGGCTCCTGTTTTTTTTTTTTATCTAAAATGAAGTTTAAGGATCAGAGCCAAAGACGCGTTCAAAGATCTTGCCTGGGAAGTATTAACACACCTGCCCCTTCAGATGACCGACCTACCACTTGTTTCCATCGATGGCACATGTGCTTTCTGAGCAGCACTTCCAAACGTACCAAGAAGTGGAAAATTGGGACACTAAATGTTAGTCTGCCTCAAAACATGAAAAGTTCTTTTGGGACGGTACCCACAAATTACCTGAAAGATGGGGGAAATGTGTAGTTAGCGATGGACATTACTTTGAATAAAACACTTTTGATGTTTCTCTTGAAATTATCATGTTTTCTTAGATTACAAAAACCTGCATTTTAACCGGTTAATAGTTAATCTGCATTATTAACTGGTTAATATTGCTGATTAATTACTAACCGGTTAGTAATGTGAGTTTATTATTAATCCGTTAAAAATGACCGTTTGGAGACCCAATTTTCCACTTCTTCATGTTTGGAAGAGCTGCTCAGAAAGTGAGTGTGCCATACATAGATCAGAACAAGTTGTAATCTAAAGGAGCAAGGTCAGGTGAATACAGTGGGTGGGTTAATACTTCCCAGGCAAGATCTTTTCATGTGTCTTTAACAGGTTTTAAAGTGTGTGATGGTGTGCCATCATGAAGCAAAATTACTTTGCCGTGTTTTCTAGCTGTGGTTCAAGTCTATTATTTGTTGTCAGTAGTGAGCAATATCAATGGTTTCACTTGGTTTTAGTAGCTCATAACACACCGCATCTTCCTGATCCCACCAAATGCAGAGCATTGTCTTTTTCCGAAGTGATTTGCCTTGCAGTCAATGTTGATGGTTGACCTGGATCAACCCATGATTTTGTGCATTTAGGATTCTCAAAATAAATCTACTTTTCATCATCAGTCACAATTTGATGCAAAAAAGACTTTCTTTCATGCCACTGAAGCAACATTCTACTGATGACTTTTTGGTTTTCCATTTGCTTTTGGTTAAGTTGATGTGGCACCCATTTTTCTTTCTTTAAAAATCTTTCCCACTACTTATAAATGATCAGAAATTGTTTGCTGAGCAACGTTTAATCTTTCTGCAAGTTGTTTTTGAGGTTGACATGCATCTTCATCCAATAATGCTTGTAATTGTTGGTCTTCAAAATTTTTCAGTTGACCTGGATGTTCTTTGTCTTTCACATTGAAATCATCACTTTTAAAGTGTTTAAACCAGCATTCACAAGTATCTTGAGATGGAGCATGCTCACCATAAGCTTCCCACATTATATGATAATTTTTTCTTCAAAATAAAGTAATGAATTAAAACTTTCTGCAAATGCTTTTTTTTTTCTGGCACGAAATTCAACACTTCTAAGCGTAAAAATATCTATGGTGTTAACACCTTCAGAAAATTTGACATGTGAAATTTTGAAGCTTGTTGTCATTACAACAAAATAGCATACATATCAGATCGAATGTATAGCAACATATATGTAACTCCACCTGTTGAAAAAATCCACATTATTAACTGCTACAACTAGTACATCCACAAGTTAGAAGGCTGCAAATCATGTGTGCCATCCACACTCCCCAAAAGCACTTGTTTAAAGACTTCATTTCAGGTCCACAGAACTACAAAGGAGTTGTAAGTTCCCATTTCTTTCCAATGAAAAAGAAAAACTCTGAATGTTCCCAAATGAATCTTGACTATAAAATATTTGGAATTTAACTGCAACTTTAAGTGAGGAAGAGCCAATGAGATCAATTTATGCAAACAAAAACAATCCATGAGTAGAACGATTTAGAAATAAATCCAATGGAATATCTTTGACTGATATTCCTGCAAAAGACAGTGTAGTGACAAGAAGCAGCCTAGTGATTAAAAGAAAGAGGCTCTGGATCTGGACTGTGAGGGTATAAATCCTTGCAGGAACATTTTCCTGGCTCTACCAGCTTCAGACAATTTATTTAACCTCTGCTTCTTAGTTTCATCATTGGTAAAATGTGTGTGTGTGTGTGTGTGTGTGTGTGTGTGTGTGTGAAATGATGTCAATGTATGCTTTCTCTCAGGTCTATAAAAGAACAATAATGAGATTGAAGCAGCTAGTAATTCACTTGAAGAAGCCCAAGTCCAGTTCAAAATAGGCTCACAGGTGACAGTGAGAATTCTTCCAAACAGCTCTGTAACTTCATTTTCTAAAAATTGGAGACTACCATGTACTTGGAGTTGGGGAACTGGGCAAAATAGTCCTATTGATTGTCTGTTTAATGATCACTTTTTCAGAGTGTCTAGCAGTGTTTGCTTATTTCCTGGCTCTTTGAAGTCATATTTATAGGGGGACTGTAATTCACATGTTTGCTATTGCATCTTTCCCATTCCTAGCTGCAGACCTCACGCTTCAGAATGAGAAAGCTGCAGATCATTACCCACTATCAGTCCAGTTTCCCCATCTTACATAGTTCTTTTCCTCATATTACTGTGTTCTTCCATAAACTGATCTTGCTCATTCTCAGTTCTCACCGTTCTGATATCTAAGGTGGTATTTTAGGGCTTTTATTCTCATCCTCTGAGTGGGATGTAGGACTTGGAATGTTCTGCCTCTGGTACCCATCCCTGGAAACAATGCAGTAGAAAAGTGTGTTGAGTACAATTTTTTAAAAGAAGACTTTTCCATTGCTACTGGGACAAGTTCATTTTTTGTTAGTCATCCTGTTATTTATCCTATGTCACAAAGATAAATTTTAAAAATTATAGCATACGTGTTAAGTAGAATGTTAGGATGGAGAATATTTCCAACATCTTTTTCCATGTTTACTATCATTATTACAGCTTCTCAGTGCTGTTTCAGTGCTCTGTCCACATATCTATGTTTGTGCAGATCACATTGCATTATAGCTGGTTGTTTATGTGTTTGCTCTTACAATAGACTGTTTCTTGAGGTCACAGATTTGTATCTGATATATCTAGTGTCTGATATAAAATGACTATTCTACAAACCACATTTTCTTTAGCTATAAACTACCTGTAAAAAAAAATAGATCTACATTGTTTTAAATATTGTCTTTACTTGTTTTTCATTTCATAATGGAACACTATATATTGCTTATTGCTAAATATAAAAATAATAAGGCTCATTGTAAGAAAATTAAGTCATCTAAATATATGTAAAATAATAATAGGAAGTTCCTCTATACTCATTCTTCACCTTTCTATCCTGTGTAGTAATCACTGTTAATATTCTAGAGCATATCCTTACAAACATTTTAATTTCTATATTATTGTGTGCATAAGCACAAATAGGACCATACTTCCTTTGTTTACTAATGCTTTGTGGATGACTACACACACACACACACACACACACACACACAAAATCTAAATAATACTGTTAGCAATACCAGATGATTAGGACTCTCTCTCTCAGTCTAGGTCCAGATTGAAACCAAGCCGATTCCAAGGCTTTGCTTTTAATAATGTAGATGGTTAAGACCAGGACTATGTCTTTCCTCTGCTCTATAAAAAACATTATTATTATTATTATTATTATTATCATCATCATTATTATATATTTTTACAAATACTGTTAAAATAGTCATCATTTGACAAACATTGTTAAATAATGTTGCCAAACTTATTGACTTTCTGCTTCATTTCTTTCTAAACTTCTTAGTAGCATGAGGGCACAGTCCTGTGACCTGAGGATTCTATCAGCCGCCACACCTGGGATGGGGTAAAACCTTATTCCTTAGCTCTGAACTTTTAGAACTAGAAAGGATCTTAGGGTGTTTTTTTTTTTTTTTAATGTAGGTCTTTCATTTCACAGGTGAGGAAATTGAGGCACAAATAAAATAAACCAGCAGGTAATGATAGAATTGGAGCTAAATCCTAGATCTCATTTGGACACTCTAAGATTGTTGGCCCAATGCCTTTGAGTAAGTGCAAGATGTATTTTTATTAATAAAGTAATTCAGTAATAAAAAGTCAGTCATAATTGAATTTCTTTCCTAAGAAAACCATCAAATAGCTATGGAACACCTTTTACCCCTTGTTTAAATCAGAATCATTTCTATGATAAATTATTTAAAAGCAAGTTTAAAAAAATATAAAGTCTTAAGTGCTATTAAAAATTGATTAGGAATGCATTATTCTTTCATTGACCCAGTTCAGATTGTTTTTTAATTTTTTTTGGTCAAAGCTAATAAATTTGAGTAGATGTTTCAGACAGACATTTTGTAATCATTTGGTCATCAGTCAATTAATCACAACTTCATAAATATTGATTTCAGATTACATTTATTTTTCATTCCTGAAAGACAATCTTTTTGTTTTGTTTTGTTTAAAATTTATACACCTCCCACCTCACTTGGATTGTGGTTAACACTGAGAAAACTCATAAAAGTTGTATTAAAAATTAATCAGAGGTGCTGGCCCACTTGCATGGATGTCTTCTTCACATGGTACCATTTTCTTACAGGCTGGAAATGAGCTAACATGTCTGGAAATATGTTTGTTATTACAGCAGAGGAACTTGGCTTTTCTTTGCAAATTTTTAAAGAATAGACTGCTGGAAGTTAGCAGTCATTTATTTAATGTATTATTATTAAAGACAGCAAGGAACAATAACTCAAAGTTTTGTTTCATGCAGCTTTCACTCTAATAGAAAAGTTATCATGCTGCTCTGGTTTGGAACCAAATAACGACCTCTTCTTTGTTTGTTTGTTTGTTTTAATGTATTTTATTGATTTTTAGAGAGGGAAGAAAGGAAAGAGAAAGAGAAACTTCATGTGAAAGTGGGACATCGATGGGCTGCCTCCTGCAGGTTCCTACTGGGATCAAGCCTGAAACCTGGGGCATGTGCCCTTACAAGGAATTGAAACAGCAATCTTTTGGTGCACAGGCAGCTGCCCAACCAATTGAGCCACACTGGCCAGAGCAGCAATTGAGGTTTTAATACTGAATCTGCACATCAAGTTTGTACGAAATGAAAATGTAAGTGTTGCTGAAGAAGTGAAGACGATATAATGAGTTACTTATTATTCCACAGAAATATAAATGTTTTTATGTGCCAAACAATGCTAAGAGTTGAGAATACACCTGTAAATCTGACAAGGTCTCTGCCTATGTTTGTTCATTTAACAAATATTTTATTGACTACCAATGATATGCCAGACACTATGATTAATGAACCACTTTATAAATGACCCAACCCTTCCAATTCACCATAAAATGCCTATTTCTACAGTAATTTCCCTTCTGGGTGCTCTTATTGTTAGTTATCCCCTGCGATTGTGATAAAACACGTTATAATTTTAAATATTTAAAAATGTTGCAAATTAGGTGATTGTTTTACATTAGGTAATTTTAAAAAGATGTTTTAGTACCATCCAAAACTGTGATACTTCACAAATATTTCTTGATTGCTAGAAAATGAATGAAGGAAATATCATCTCTAGGATTGTCCTAATAGGAACCACAAAGACAAATAGGTAATGAGATTTGCCAAAGAGCAGCATAGGGAACCCAGCTCTGAGTTACTGACTGTTTTTGTCTTTGATAGAGCACATTCCTTTTCTTCCTGCCCTAATTTAGGTATGAGCAGACTTTCCAAAGTGAGATCATCCCATTGGAACTCGAAGCCAAGACCCTGTTTTCATCCTATTTACTAAAGCCCTATAAATACAGTATTCGTATGCTATCACATGTCTCCCACAAAAGCATCTTACACTTGGCAATGGCTTCTTCAGTAGATGGCAGGAGTCTTGCTTAGTTGCTTTACCTCTTGTAGGTAAGGCGTCAACACCTCCTTTGCACACACAACATCCCCAGTCATTGTTTTAGCAGCTGAGCCATTTATTATTACAAGTGTTATTTAAGATATGGCTTCATTTCCCCACATCACTAGCCTCAACTTTTTGATCTATGATCTATGATTTTTCTCTCTTTTTCCTCCTGTTCAGCATTCATTATGACTAAGTCTCAATTTTCATTTCTTTTATGATGCTTTTCCTGTCTCCTCTAGCTTCCTCATAATCTCCTGGCATTTCAAAATATTTTTTTTCATTTATGATCTATATTAACCATTTTTTATCTAATGCATTTATCACATAAACTCTTATTTAACATCTACTGTAGGTCAAGCACTATGACAAATGCTAAAAAGTTGAAAGACAGATTCAGCCCTATCCTGGTAAAGTTTACAGTCTGAGTGCAGGAAGGCAAATGTATTATTAAGTCACCAATTATATAGTGAGGTAATTCCTGCAGGAATAGAGAGCACCCACCTCATTGAGGCACAGAGGCACAGATGCCTCTACTAGACTCTAAATTAAAAAAAAAATCTTTCCCTAACTAGACTGAAAGTCCATTATTCACATGTGGCACAGTAGAGAGCACACAGTGAACCTTAGCAGGTAATGGCTAACTGATTGGCACTCTAGTCCTTCTTTAACTCTATGTCTCTATCTCTTTCTATCTCTCTTTTCATATCACCATTTTAGAATGTATATTAGTTTATTTGAGCAATTGTTTTTTTTGGATCTGAAAGAACAAGTGTGTGTGTGTGTGTGTGTGTGTGTGTGTGTGTGTGTATTCTTACATAAGAATGTTTTCAACCATTAAACAAATTTATGTTTCTACCCAAGAAGTAGGAGGATCTATGCAGAATAGCAAGGCCATGGGCAAGAGCCTGGGGGATATACCAGGGGAATGGCCTCTTCTGCTATACAGTATTTAAATTCAACTTAGAGGAAAAAGTACAGAATGAATGATATTTTCTCAGCAACATCTGTGGGGATCATAGTATAAAAGCCTTTCCTTCACCCTTACTCCATCAATTACTTCTATTGTCTTCATTCTTCTCTCTTAGAGCCCTGCCCTTCTATTCCCAGAAACTTGAAGAGGCCTCCACAAGTAGCTGGGTCTGATTACCATTCAAACAAGGTATGAAGTTATGTGATCATTTAACTGTCGCATACATGAAACAATCTTTAAAAATTTTTTTTTAATTTCAGAGGGGAAGGAAGAGAGCAAAGAAACATCAATGATGAGAGAGAATCATTGATTATTTGCCTCCTGCATGCCCCACATGGGGGAATCAAGCCCACAACCTGGGCCTGTGCCCCAACTTGGAATCAAAGTGTGGCTTCCTGGTTCATAGGTCAACATTCAACCACTATGCCATGCTAGCCAGGCCACAAAACAATCTTAAAGTTGTGGTAATACAATGGTTCTAATATAAATCATAGTTATCTGGGAACACTTTATTTATAGTCTTCTCTTCCTTTAGCATGGCTTAATAGTGAAGACATGCTGCCTTATCACAGTTCAACCTTTGTGACGAGGGAAGATAATATTTATTGAGGACAAGGGCATGAGGAAACTGGCTCCAATTCACTATAAATTAACAGAGTAACTGACACTTTTTTTCTTGCCTATTCACTGAGATGGAATTCAATAGGAGTTGTATTTGTGTGCAAGGGCTGCTATGACAAATTACCAAAAATTGGGTGGCTCAAACTTCTGAGGGCTGGAAGTCTGAAATCAAGGTGTCAGCAGGGTTAGTTCCTTCTGAGGGCTGTGAGGAAGAGTCTGTTCTGTGCTTCTTGCTGAGCATCTGGTAGATTGCTGGCCATCTTTGGCGTTTCTTGGATTATAGAAGCATCATGCTGACCTCTGCCCTCCTCTTCACATGGTGGGCACTCTCCTTGCATACATGCCTGTATCCAAATTTCTACTTTTTATAAGGATGACTTCACTTTGATTAGGAGTGTGCCCTACCTCATCTTAACTCATTACATTCGCAGTGACTTCATTTCTGAAAAAGGTCACATTCTTAGATAATGGAGGTTCGGACTTCAATATCAATTTTGGGGAAGGACACAATTCAACCTATAATAGTAGTCATGAAGAGAGTTTACAATGATGTCCAACTCCCTGCCCCCTGAACACCTGGTTGTTTTGCCCTGCCTGTCCCTCTGGTCTGTGGTGAAGCTCTGGTTCCAACTTGGCAAATAAGATGCAAGTAGAAGTCATGTGGTTTTCCTTTTTGGCTGAAGCATTTTGTTGCCTGTTTGAGGTTGTTGAGAGCTCTCTTTCACTCTACCATTGTGACCAATAAGCCCTTCACGGTTTGCCTCAGCCATAGAGAAAGAACTGTCTAAATCTAGGTTGTATCCTTCCTAGGTTGGCCTACGTCTGGTAAATGATGGAGGTTGGGATGTAAAGGCCCGATCAATGAAGCATCATTTAGCTCTAAAGCATCAACACTGAGGTGTTGATGGGCCTGCATCCCAGCTCCACTTTTTCCTTTGCCCAGTCCTATCTCCCTCCCTTCCCTTCCACAGGTATTAATCACAAGGGCAACTCCTGACAAATCTCCTGCATATTCAACTCTGTTTTAGTTTTCCCAGAGAATTCAACCTGCAGCAATATCTGTGTATTTAAAGAAAATAAGGGGTGTGTGTGCAATGCACATATACTAGTATACTGCTGCTGCGTCTCTATGGCTTGGTAGCTCCCCACTTTCCTCATTTTGTTCTGTAAATATGCCATTACTGCTAATTAGCTATAGTCAACCTTTGCTCTTCTGGGCCTCAGAGACCATCTACCTTCTTCCAGTGGACATGTCAAATGTGCAAGTTTAATTTTCAGAGGACGATTTAGTTTCTTTGTTTAAAGTCATTGGGTATAAGAAGGACCTCCTAAACGTCAAGAGACTGTGGCACTTTGCTTTTGTTTGTTTTTATTTCTTTTTAATATTTTTCAGTATATAAAAATGGGAAAATTCCAATACAGTATCACAAATATTATGTATTTTAAAAATTTACATTTAATATATTTATTTTGCACAAAAATACAATACAATACACTTTCATGTTGCCCAAAATAATAACGGGATTCATCATGGAATAGTTTCTCCTGGCACTGTATACAGTGTTATCTTATAAAATTTTGTTTTGTTTTCAATACATGGTCACATCCCCCATTAATGCCATAAAACCAATTAGTGGGTGAAGAGCAGGGCAACCAAGGTGTGAAATACTCCTTTAGCTGCTCTTCCTCCAGCCAGGGCAAATTGGATGAAAATCTTTATTTAGGATTTGTGTTTGTCCCTTATAGCCCACAGGGCCTGAAAAATTTATACAGACTTTCTCTACTTATCTGATCATCTCACTTTTACCTCCATCTGTCCTGGCTGCAGCCAACACTGTAGGAAACTCATTTGACCACAAATACACAATACATTACTGTGGTAATGATAAATATTGTTTGGTGTTGGGTTATGATGTAAAATAGTTTTTTTTAACTGAGGTTTACATTAAAAAGCTTGAGAACTAGTATCCTAATATACATATTTAGGCTGAATGATGGATGTTTCCTTTTAATATCATCAGTGTGTCTATCATGAAGTATTTACATTCTCTCTGAGATAATGTTAAAAGGCGACATTTTAGTCAGGTCATAAAAGTAAGACTTTTATTGGGACAAATGAATCTTATCCTCCCTGACCCACCTACCCTGAGCAAGAAGGTATTACTAACCAAAGAGGCTTTGATGAATGCTTTCCTTCTCTGCTCTCATTCTCTTCTTCTTACTCCTATATAATGCATATAGTTAAACATGATATGTTTTAAAAAAATAATATCAACCTTATTGCTCTGGCTTTGCAAAAACTGAGGAGAAGTGAAAGGAAAGGGTCTACCTTTTATGATAATCCCTTTCTCAGACATGCGCCTCTAGCAGAGCTGTAAAAGGCAATAGTGGTCCCACCCAGCAGACACCTCTGGAGCACATACTCTTGTGTTTCTCATAACAGCCTAGATAGCCTGTCGTTCTTCCTGCTTTATAGTTAGAAAATTGAGCTTCAGAGAGGTAGCAAAACTACATAGCTATTAAATGCCATAAATGGCTTTTCTAACCCGTGTTTCAGTGGCTGTTCATTCAACAATCATTTGTCAAGAATACTCTATGTTTTAAAAAACCATGTATTATGCCTGGAGGATAATAAACTGAGCAAGACGTGGTGCCTGTTCTCAAGGGCTTTGAATCACTCTGGGGTTAGGGGTCCATTTAAAACTTGCTCAAATACAGTCAGATAATGGTACATGGCAGCCATTTCTTATGGGGTGCTTCTTCTGGGCTAGCTGGGAGGCCTACTCCATGTTGTGGGGACCCTAAAGAGAAATCTCTCTCAGGTAAGGGTCAGCTAAGTTTTCCATCTTGGGAAAGGATAGTTAGGATATCCAGCAGCCAAACGGGACAGTAATGATCCTCAGAACAGTGGAACTGTTCTGTGTGTGTAGAGAGGAACTGGCTGGGTGAGTGAGAGCCTTCTGTTATTAAGATAGGTACAAGAGTTTGGCTATCTGATGGGTGAGTGGGAGGCAGGAATATTACAGAATTCTTAGCTTGGGAAGCAAAGGGTGGTGGTAGTGGAATAAACAGGCAATTACTGAATTTCATAAGTTCACTTAAGAGTCAGTATTGTGATCTTAACATAGACACTTTCTACCTGGAGGGATGAACTCTAAACTGATTATATTTTTCATGAATAAGTTATGGAAAAAAACTGACAATTAAAATCAGGAGATTTTTAAAAAATATATATTTTTTATTGATTTATAAAGAGAGAGGAAGGAAGAAGAATAGATAGAAACATTGATGAAAAAGAAACATCAATTGGCTACCTCCTCCACACCCCCTCTTGAAGATTGAACCTGCAATCCAGACATGTGCCCTGACCAGGTATCGATCTGTAGTTCATGGGCCTTGTAGTTCATGGGCCAATGCTCAATCACTGAGTCACACCTGCTGGGGCAGATATGTTTGTTGTTGTTTTTGCAGGAATTTACTTTGGAAAAACAGAATATATCCATACTTCCATATGCAAACATTTCCATGAAGGACTCTTATCCCATGGTTTAAAATCTATACCTAAATGATCAATGAAATAAGAGGGTTTAGGTTTAGCATGCTTATATAGATACTAGAGGTCCAATGCACAAATTCATGCACAGGTGGGGTCCCTCAGCCTGGCTGGCGATCAGGGCCAATCAGGGCCTTCTCTCCCAGTCCCTATTAGGGGCCATTGGGGCCAATTAGGGTCAGCTGCGAAGAGGGACCATGGGAGGTTAGCTGGTCACAGGCAGTTGGCTGTGGGAATGCATGGACCACTAAGGGGCAGCTCTGGCATTGAGTGTCATAGCTACTGGCCGGTCTTCCAGTCATCCAGTCATAATAATCACTTAAGTATATATATATATATATATGAGAAACCAAAGCAGAAGGTGGATAATGGACAGGGAAACAACAGAAATGAAACCTTGTTAAATAATAACAAGATGCTGTTAAAAATGAATTTTGACTTTATTCATGTTTGAGTAACTCTGTCACTGTTTTGTCATTTTAACCATTATTCGAATGGACCTGCAAGGGATAAAACATTTTTGTTTTAAAATAAACTTTTAAAAGTACAAAAGCAAAAGATTTTAGGAGTCAAATTATATGCTAATTTAAAATATTTAAGGTACTATCTAAAGCCCTTTTTAAAACTGGTGAAAATGTTTTATTTAGAATATGTTGTGGTTTTTATGGAAACATGGAAGCAATGTTCTAGGAAAGAAGAAGGCATTAAGGGAATGTGTACATTCTATATTCATACTACATGTATGCTATATGTGTATATGCACAAACCCCTTCATATACTGCTTTTATATACTTGTATAGCATGTATCTATTATAAAGAATGCAAATAACTAGAGAGCTTGGATAGCCATTAACAATACTACACAATTATAATTGAAAATCTTAATGATGATTCTGTGACTCTGAAGGATCTTAAAATGCCTCTGGGATCCTCAAGGATACATTAAATTATGTCAAGGTCAATATTATTGTTAGTTAGATTGTATTATATTATTTGAATATTGGTTATCCCTCCATGTGATCCATTGTTGCTGTCATTTGACCTAACTAGCTCATTAACTATGTTTTCATTTTCTATGTGTGAATATTTGTGAAAAAGTGGCTTAACATGCACATTTGATTTCATTACTGGTAGTCAGCTGTGGTACAAATGTGTAATTTAATAAAATATCTCTTTAATATAAAAGTATATAACTAACCTACATGCCATACTACTCTCTTATTTATATGTTTGCATTTATATTTAAATTGTGAGGTATTTGGTAGAGAAAAGATGTTTCTTTGGTTTATAAAAAAAATTAATATGTAGTGTTAGCATATGGCATCAGGGAGCTGTTTTTATTCTCTAGTTTAGTATTTTTGTTCTATAGCTCTGTTTATCTTTAGTTGTTCCATGTTCTGATCTTCAGTGATAATGCTTGGCTTGGTAGAGGCATTTCTGGGCAATCAACATTTGATAGAACATGTTTTTAATTCTCACTAGATTTGCAATCCCTAGTAACCAAGACAGGGCGTTCAAATTAAAGAACCCATTCTTTTGGAGCCCTTTCCTTTCCCCATCCCCAGTTGAAAGAAATGATGACTTGTTTTCAGGATAGTGATAATGGCCAGTTTACTGGATTCTACTCACTGGATTCCTGTCTTAAGAGTTTTAGGGCTTCTGTCCACTTAATCCACAGTAATATGACCCTATGAGATTGTTATTATTTTACTTTTGAAAATCTGGGGTTCACTCATTCAGTTACAAATACACATTAAGCGCATACTAGGTACTAGGCACAGATCTAGGTTTGAGTACACAGCAATGAATAACACAGACACAAAGTCCCCATCCTCTTAAAGTTTACACTTGGCAGAACCTCAGTAAGGTCTTGAGACCTTGCTCAAGAATAGTTATTATGTGGTGAGATACAGAGGCATGCTCCTAACTACTGCTCCAATATTATTTTCTGTCAGGTAAATTTTAAGGGGAATCTCAATCTATACTGCCTTTTAAACTTTAAGTCAAAATGGTACAGGATCTATTTGGTTTCCCAAGTATTTCTAAGTGTCTACTATGCAACGCTTAACAGAAATGGGCCAAGACATTCTTATAGTTGTGTCTCTTAAACTATTTAGGGGAGGCAAAACCGGTTTGGCTCAGTGGATAAAGAGTCAGCCTATCGACTAAAAGGTCCCAGGTTTGATTCTGGTCAAGGGCACATACCTTGGTTGCAGGTACATCCCCATTGCGGGGTGTGCAGGAGGCAGCTGATGTTTCTCTCTCATCGATGTTTCTAACTTTCTATCTCTCTCCCTTCCTCTCTGTAAAAAGTCAATAAAATATATTTTAAAAAACTATTTAGGGGTAAGTTCCCAAGCTTCTTTGGACTTAAGGTACTGAGGTGATACCACTGAGTTACCCTGGTTTTGTAATGGTTCTATATGTCTAAAATTTTAGATGCAGTGTATAAACATGTATGCACTGGAGAAGTTCATGCCAGATGCTGACTTTGGAGAAGTTAAGTCATGTGTAGAATTTTGCAGTTTTTAAAGGTCTACCAACACATTATCTGATTAGCTCATCATTATGATCCAGTGAGCAGACTGGAAAGATGCTATTAGTTCCCATTTGAGAAAATTGATGCCAAGTGACTGTCCTACGACACAGAATTAGCAAATACTCATATTATCACAAATTCTGGTCCAGTTGTCTATATTTGGAGGAAAAGATTGAGCTTGTCTTGGAAATAATTGTTTATCGATCTCTTATTGTATTCAAGACACTATGAACAATGATAGAGCGAATATGGACTCTACTATTCTTAGAACACTTGCAGTTCAGTAGTGGGGAGAGGGACGATACTTACACACGGTTCCTAAAAAGAAATGAAAAGGCAAGAGTGTTAAGAGAAATTCAGATAAGTGGCAATGGGAATTGGCAGATGGAAATATTTTTTAAATGGGCATGAAACAAAAGACCTCATAGAAAAACACCATTTGAGCTTGTCATGTGTAGTCATATGGAGTAGGGGGAAGGACATTCTCAGTCGTGATGGTAGCATAAGTTACATCAGGGAAATGGGAAAGCACTAAAGGACAGCCCATAGTTTAGTTTAGCTGGAGCATAAACTGGGTAAGGGAAGCAGGAGAAAAACCAGTCAGATGGGATGAGGCCAGTGATGGACTTCCCCAGAACTTTGGATGTTGTTTTGTGAGCTCTTGGTAGCCAATGGAAATTTCTAACCAGCGGGGTGTGTGAGCAGGGTTATGCTTCAGAAAAATCTGATCTACCAAATGTGTATAAAATAGATTGGATTGTGAAATAAAAACACAGAATATTATACATGTTGCATGCAGCCAGGAATAAGCTAGAATACTGAAAAAATTTCTGGAGTTTAGAAGAATGGTTGGATTTACTAAGGGGTTTTGGTAGATGAAGATGAGAATCAGTGGGATTATAGCATTCACTCTCATCAGGGCTCTGGTCATTTTAGGAAAAAACGATGTGTACCTTTTGAAGAGCAACTTGAATAAATAGGAGTGTTGCCTAAGTGAATCCAAGGGCTCAATTCCATAAATTCTGGAGTAATCCCAGAACACAGAGTTAGGAGCCATGTATGCCTCCTGAGCTGCATGACTTAATCTTAAGGCAAGTTTAGGCTAAGAGGAAGGACTAGCACCACTCTGGGGGCCACAAAACTAATTCAACTCTAAAAGAAAATATCCTACTGGCATTAAAACTTAAATGATTGTCATTAGATTTATAGAGGATAGGTGGAAGAAATCAGACCAGGTGGTTGGATAAAGCACGGCAGCTCAGCCTGAAGCAATGTAGCTCTGCTGTAAACAGCTGGGAAACAGCTGCTACTGACAGCCTCCTCTGGCATGCTGCTGCGAGTGACAGGTGTGCTCAGTATCAGGAGCAGTGACATGAAATCTGCAAGGCTAAGCACTGGGGCATCGGCCTTGCAGGTCAATCCTGAGACATAGATTAGAAGGCAGGCCTCTCAGCTGGTTGATGTACTGTATTTCACTTGCCCAGGAAGGATGAATCCAGCAGATTATCCTTCTTGCTTCAAAAAGGGAGAAAGAGGCTCCATTTTGAGAACGCTAGGCAACCCTGCTAGCATTCGCAACCTGTGGGTCGCAACCCACAGGTTGAGAACTGCTGTTCTAGAGCCTAAGACCATTGGAAAATGCAGATATTTACATTACGATTCACTAACAGTAGCAAAATTACAGTTATGAAGTAGCAACGAAAATAATTTTATGGTTGGGGGTCACCACAACCTAAGGAGCTGTACCAAAGGGTCGTGGCAATAGAAAGGTTGAGAACCACTGCTCTAAAGGTTCTCTTCTTGCTTATTCGCTATCATATATCTTGTTTGGTGAAGTGTCTATTCAAATATTTTTCCCATTTTAAAAATTAGATGTTTCTTTTCTTTTTTAGTTGTAAGAGTTCTTTTCTAGATACAACTTTTGGTCACACTTATGCTTTGTAAATATTTTCTCCCCATTTGTGACTTCTCTTTTTGGTGTCTTAATAGTATCTTTTAAGAGCATAAGTCTTTAATTTTGATAAAGTTTTCCCTTTTTTCCTTCCCACATCTCTGATGCTTTCAAGTCCAGGAGTGAAGTGAATATTTGGCCTACCTTGGCCAGTGTTTCAGCAAATTTTACGGGAGTTCTCATCAGATCTTCAGTTCACCTACTATAGCACTCAACCCACTTTAAAGGATTTTGAGGATTTTATATTCAGTGAAAGCAGATTCCTTGACAGTATAACTCTCTGCGTTACACTAGCCCCTAGAATCTTCCTTTAATGTATTGAATTTCACTAGGAAACATTAGAATTGCCATATTTCTATGACAGCCTTATAGGGGAATGTGGAGAAATTTAATAAAGGAGGCATGTGGCCTGCCAGCCATGAGTTTGACATAAGAAACTTCCTTGAAGTCCCTTGTATCTCTTGAAAAACATGACTAATGTAGGAATGGAAGATTTGATTCTGAGCTTTGTGATTTGAGGTAGCAGATTTCCTTGAAGGATACATCAGGTGACTTTAAAGTATTGACTACTGACCTAGCTGGTTTGGCTCAATGGATAGAGCATTGACCTGCAAACTGAAAGATCCCGGGTTTGATTCTGGTCAAGAGCACATGCCCAAGTTGTGGGCTCAGTCTCCAATGGGGGACTTGCAGGAGGCAGCCAACCCACAATTCTCTCTCATCATGGATGTTTCTATCTCTCCCTCTTCCTCTCTCAAATCAATTAAAAAATATTTTTTAAAAAGTATTGACTACAGATATATTTGCGTTATCATCCAAACACTTCAGAAACAGCAGGGTTGCCTTTTGTCTAATAAATGTTATTTGTTTATATGGGCAGGATAAAAAGTCAAAGTTAAGAACAACTGGCCTTAATTTTCAGAAAGATATCTGAAACATTCTTTAAAAAACTCTACTTCATGCTTCTCTATAAATGGTTGTTAAAAATGTACTCCTATATCAGAACTGTCTAAGTAAAAGCAGATATTTGTATCCAATCCTTTATGGATACAAATTCTAGGCAGCAGGTCTCTATCTGATTCTTATGTACTCTCAAATTTGAGAACCACAGGAAGAAATGTATTTTCTTATATTTCCCATCAGTTACATATTATGAATTCTGGCCTCTGTACTGGGGCCAAAGAGTCATAGGAAGGCAGCATTTATATCCACTCTCTTATATCTTATATTCAAATTTATGTACCTCTAAAGTATATGCAAGGAAAACAGGAAGAGATTTTCTCCCAACCTGCCTCTGGGAGAGCAGGAGTTAACTTGCAGGATGCTAACTAGCATGGTTGGATTATTACCTGCTCTAGGCAGGAATGCACCTAAGTCTGTTGGCTGCAGGCAACAGAGTCCCTAAGGGGCGTGAGGCAGAGGCTTCTGTGGTTGGGAGGCACTATTCACTGCCTATTCTGTGGGGCTGAGAAAAGTGGATGTCATTTTATTGAAGTCAGAATGAGTGGAGGAGAATGGCAGAAGTTGTTTCCTGGAGGTTTGGCATTTAGTTGCAGAGGTATAATACATAGTGAAGCATGGTGTTTAATATATTTTAACAAAATGCAAATCTTCTTTTAATTGTTGATGGTAACCAGTATGTTAACACAATGCTCAAAAAGAAATGATGTTTATCATGAAGTACAAAAAACTGTGGGCAAGTAGGATATCCCCTTCATCCACCACCTAAGACCATCTAAATCCGAGAGAAATTTGCAGCCATATGGGATACACACTGCATGTAATTTTCCACCTCCTTGCCATTGTCTAAGTATTTTCCCCTAACTCTTATCAACATTCTATCCATCTCCCAATGGTAGATATACATATCAAGCATTGTCTAACCTCATCCTTATCCCCCACCCCATTTGTCCAGCTTGAAGGTCCTCCACATCTTGCTACTCTCTACTTGCAACTCTTTCTTCCTGCAGAAACCATTGCTTTTCCCAGGTATGTCTCCTCATGGTCTTCACAATGGTAGGCACAGGCCAACATCTGGATCATTATACTTGCCATTTTCCCCATTCTCTAAAATGTTTTCCCATTCTACTATTTTAATAGTACCATATTTTAAGATCAGAATAAATTCCATATATTTCTCCAGTTCTTGCTTGATCATGGAAGTCTACAATCATTTCTGCCTCTTTTGCTTCTCTAACAGTCTGTACCTTTTTGCCATTTTTCATACTTTGCATGATTCATGATCATTTTACGAGTTTGATCTTCTCGACCAAATTATTAAGTTTCTTGTAGGCTGTATGTCTTCAACTTCTTTATGTTCCTCTATAAAGGCTATCATAGAAATCTGTCAATTCGAATGTTTCCTAGTGAAATTCAATATATAAAGGGAAGATTCTAGAGTCTGTAGTAACACACAGTGTTATATTTTAATATGCAGTTTAGAACATATCTGAGTCATACTTATATTTCTCCTGCTCACCAGATGCTGAGCATCTAGATGGCAAGGAGTCTCATATATATTTTTTAATTTTTGATAGACAGTAAGCTAATATTTATTGAATTGGTGATTAAGAAGTACTTATTTGTAACATGAGCCCAGCCAGTGTGGCTCAGTGGTTTCCAGTTCGGTTCCCAGTCAGGTCACATGCCTGGGTTGTGGGTTTGATCCCCAGCAGGGGGCGTGCAGGAGGCAGCTGATCAAAGTTGATGCATTGATATTTCTAAGAAATTTTTCTCTCCTTCTCCCTTCCTCTCTCACTAAAATCAATAAAAACATATTTTAAAAAATATTTTATACTCCACTCCTATCTCTCAATATTCTTTATTTTCTTTTATCTTCAATGTGCTTTTAAAACTAGGATCAATGAATAGAACTGCTTAGAACTGAATGTCAGTTCCTCACATATACCCTGCTGTTTCACACCTCCATGTTTTCCCTCAAGCAGGGCCCTCTAAAATACTCTCTCTTGCTTTCTTTATCGACACATCTTTAACTCATTCTTCAAGCCCTAGCTCAATTTCCTCTAAGAAATATCATCAGAACCATCAGGAGTCAAGTCGCCTTTCTTCTTGTATTTCCAGAGCCCTCTGAACACACTTATATTTTAGCCTTTGTCATATGTTGTTGAAATGTTCTGTTTATGTGCTAGTCTCCCTTGTTAAAATATACTCTCCCCCAGGTCACATCTATGCCATGTTTTGACACAAGTCATTTCTCAACCTAACTCTTACCTATTCTGCCTCACACAAGAGTCTGGAATAACTGTTCAATAAATGTTTTTTAAACTGTTGGCCAGTGATTCTGGACCAGGGGGTGATTGTGTTCTCCAAGTCTCATTTCACAGTGCCTGAAAATATTTTTGATTGTCACAATTTGGGGGAAAGGGTTGCTAAAGGCACCTAGTAGGTAGAGGTGGGGGGTATTGATAAACATCTTACAATACACAGGATAGTCTTCCTTTCCACTCTCCACTCCACCTCCTCAGGAACGAATAATTACACAGTTCAAAATATTGAAAATATTGAAAATGGCTTAAATTGTGGTAGGGAAAGTATTGTTTGCTGAAACCAATGCTTTGGAAAATTTCAAGGCTGTGCTCGCATCTCTATATGATTTATTTTGATGAAAACACTTACAAAAAAATTAACAGTTGGAAATGAATTTATAATAATAGCAACTTCTAATGGGTTAGTGAAAAGGCTTGGTTTCTAAATGTGATCAATGTTGGAAATTACAAGTTAAAGGCTTTTGTTCATGCAGGGTTCTGTTGGTTTACTAAAACCTCTCTATGCGCCTATTTAAATTAGTTTCAGGTAAATTTAAGAAGCTCAAAGTTGCGTGTATGAAAAAATCAATCCCACAGGGATTCAGAATAGCTTCTCCTGGTCATTTATGAATTGAACTAGGGAACTTTTTGAATTTTATGCTCTAAATGTAGCCATACTCCCACATAAAACTGCAGGGGGAACTGTACTTACGCAGGAGAGAATCTGGTATGTAACTGCACGCAAACACAGCTTTCAAATGACTTCAACTCACCTACTTAGACCAAAGAGGCTGTCAGTTAATTTAACAAACTATCCCTGTTCCGTGATCTTTGGGCCATAAAAATTGTTCATCTGCTCAGTCACAGGCCATTTAATTTTGGATGCATCGTTGCCAGTTGGTTACAGTAATTAGCGTTCCCTATATTGTGGCAGCTTCCCTGAAGCTATGCTAAGTAGGGTTGCACTTTTGTGTGGAAACATAAGCTGGGTTGTGCAAATGAGCCTGGCCACCCATCTTAGAGACAGAAGCCCTAACTATCATCTTCTTGGCTCGGGTGCCTTCCAGGCCCACCTGCAGATCTTATTTACTGATTATTAATGACAAGAACTGTAGGCAGCTGTGAAAGGCACAGCATGGCAACTCAAAGCTGCAACTCAAAACTATCCTCCGTGGGACTGTAATTTTCTTGAATGACACCTGACTTCATTTTAATTTCTTTCTTTGCTCCAAATGCACTTGTGTTGGAGAAATGCAATAGAAATTCAATGAGCTCCACGTTTAACCAGCAGACTTGCAACATTTGTTGGTACATCTGTTAGTTTCCTGGCAGAAGTGGGGCATTTGGAGAGGAAATATATATTTGTGTTTG